>OOFC01047712.1:0-11620 GCA_900323345.1 Pseudochromis fuscus
CACCAGTGCCCCGCTGTCCCCCCAGCTGCCCCCTCCAGGGCCACCCGGTGATTACTACAAGCCCCAGCATCGTGGCCCACCTCCAGACTACCCTTTCAAAGGAATGGGTTCTCCTTCCAAGCAGCAGGACCCTGGAGGCCATTTTTACCAGGAGCAGAGAGGGAGGGAGCACTCAAGGGAGGTTCCTCACGTCCGGTACCAGCCCCCGCCTGAGTACGGCTCATTCAGGTAAGCAACATACACATATATCCCTTTATTAACACACAAACACTGTTGGATTAGTCAGTAATGAATTTTTAAAAATATATATAATAGTACTTTTAAATGTTGCAGCTTCAACAATTACACCCATCTCTTCCAGCCAAGTTATATGTTAGTAATCAGATAACAGCTAATATTGCTTTGGGTGTGTTCAGAGTTGGTTTTTCATGTATTTTGGGTCATCGGATCACAAATGGACAGCCAAGACACATGTGTTCACACCTGTATTTAACATGCATCTCCAAACCCTCCTGCTGATCACTTGTGTTTGGACACAGTAACATCGGTGCCTACACAGTTTAGCTCCAGATTTTGTAAACAGTTAGCACAGTTAGCTAAAAGAGAGGAGAAGACAAAATGATGCATAAACTGTTGTACAGGTGGTAGGACATAGTTGTTTACAAGTTGTGAATGAGCACAGGGAAAGACAAAGGGACACATTACATTACAAACATTTACACGACGAAAGATACGTAGTCACACCCGTCCCAGACCTCCTCCGCAGGTTTGAGTGATCGAATCTCAGTGCGTTTTGGTGGACGTTCACCCTTTTTAGTGCTGTCCACTTGTGATCCGATCACCTGAGACACGTGAAACAAACCAAGTGTGAACAAGGCTTTTGTTTCTGCTGGATGAATCCGGTTTTACACAGTAGTCAGAACAACTTTATGCAGTGATAATGGGTCCAGGCTGTAGCTAGTTTAGGCTCCATATTTCCTCAAGTAGCCATAAAAAAATTAAAGCATCTTTAACAGTGTAGAAAGGTTCACAGTCAGAAGACACTCTCTGTTCAAGCTAACAAAGACTGAACCTAAACAATGACTTATGCTTAATACAGTATCACATGCTATATTTAGTATTTCATACAGATGCTCTCGAGCTGGCTGTAACTGTCTGTAACTGTCTGTAACACCTGCTTTGTGTTTGTTTACATTTCATTGCTAATGTAAAACTATTTGACCGCACAACTGTCAAATAGTTTTACATTGGCACGAAGCCAGTGAAGGAAGCTGTTAGGTAAAAAGCAACACAAAGGAGCATGAACTCTGTAACTTCAGGAGGCGTCTGACACCTGACCCTCATTAATGGAAATTAAAATACCACTTTCTAAACAATTTCTATGCTTTTTTCTATAAAAACAAAAAGTTTAAATCATTGTTTGAACTTGTAACCCGTTGTCATTGTGTTTGTGTCTCTACCACAAGTCATCTGAGCGTTTCCGTAGCAACTCTAAGAAGTCAACAACTGCAAAACAAGTCTTTCAAATAAAGTAGAAAATAACATTATCCACAAAGACCTATTTATTATTGCTTTCCTGCCATAATCATGCAGCTCTACTTTGATGTGACTGATAAAATGAAATGATTAATTATGAGCCGCTAAAAGGTTAGGTTGCATCATTGTAGTTTTCAAGTATAAAATAATAAAAGCACAAATTAATAAATCAAAGACACAACACTATTTCATTGTTTCCCAATAGCTTTTGGGAGATGGTGAAGACAGATCCTGTCGAGCCTGTTTTCCACAAGTCTTATTTACCTCAGAGCGAACCAGATTCAAACAGCCGTGAATACCGCAGAATTTTAATCATCACGACAGGACGAGCTGGGACATGATCTGCTCGGCTTTGATGACGTCCCTTTGAGGGCTGAAGGCAGGAATGTTTGCTTTGCGCAAAGCTGGTTGACGCTGGTGTTTTCCAACCTTACTCAAAAACAAGTCCCGATCGACGAGCGGCAGGTGAATGAGGCTGGACTGAAAGACGTCTGTGTTAAAAAGCCTTCTTTAACAATCTGTCTCAAATTAACCACAGCACCAGTTACAGCTTTACTTTCACTGTTTAATACCCACTGTTGGGAGATACCTGTTACTCACACCGCATATTTTTGATGAGAATGCCTTAAATGTGGCGAGCCACACATGTTACAATCATACCTACTATCCAAAATGATCTTAAACACGTTAAATCTAAATGTGTGCAAACTTCTTGTTCTGTACATACATGTGTACATATAAAGATATTAACAGCTTATTTATTCTTCTAAGCATCGTGCCCCATCATAGGTTTTCTTTTCAAGTTGTCAGTACAGGTGTTACACATTGCTGTCTCTAAACAACATGGTAGAAAAACTGCTGAACAGATGTCAGTGATTGTTTTAATATATTGAGATAGGGTAGGGTAACACATGATGATCAGATGTGAAATTTTTGGGCAAGATCAGAAAATCTCTGGTTTCCTAAGTTCACTACAAAGACATAATCCACCATGACCTCCACCAAGTTATCATCCTGCATGTGTGTGTAGATTTTTAACAAAACTCATTAAGATGTGACAAAATTATGAATTTTACCCAAAGAGCCGAAACATTTTATTACTGCCCCCTACAGGTTCTCTGTCGCCATTGTCTTTGTTACAACATTCACCCATGATAAGTAGTAGGGATTTTGTTTTTTAGCTATAAGCTTGCGTTTTGGTTTGTTTGTCTGTTTACAACATTATGGAAAAACTACTAAACAAATCTCTATTAATATTTTGATAGGGTTGGTATTTTACCACAAGAGGGCAACAGTGTTCAGTGTATAGCATCGGTACAGCTGGATTATGCCCTGGTGGAGATTTGCGCTGTGTGACTGGTTTCTAGTTAATGAATACTTATACATACTGCCTCTGTCAGTAAACTATAGTTCACTAGAAACTGTGTAACCACCTTCCTGATCCCTCCACAGGTCCAGTAAGGATGGTTTGGGTCACTCCCAGAGGCCCCTTCACCAGCACAGTCCCACCTCCTCCGTCACCTCTGTGGGCTCCTTGTCCCGCGCCCAGTCCTCCACCCTCAGCAGCATGCTCAGTGCCTCCCATGCCTCTCATCCATCCTTCCCTCACCCTCACCAACAACACCATAGCCAGGGGGAGCCCTACCCCAGCATGGGGCCTCGTAGTCCACATCAACTGGCGGAGCCTTTCAACCCAGGCCCTGTCCACCCGACTCAACAGAGGGGTCACGGCTTCCCTCATGACCCCTACGGCTCCACCCCGAGGATACACCATCAACAGCAGCACCATCCGTATCAACAGCAACAACAGCAGCAGCAACAGCAGCAACAACAACAACAACAGCAACAACAACAGCAGCAACAGCAGTACCATGGACCTCCACATCCTCAACAACAGCTGCCAGTCCAGGCCGGGCACTTACCCATGCCGCACTCCTACTCCCACATGCAGGGGGAGCCCTTCGCTATGATGGCCCACGCCAACCAGATGGTGGATGTGCTGACGGAGGAGAACAGGATGCTGAGGCAGGAAATGGAGGCTTGTCGCGAGAAGGTCACCAAACTGCACAAGGTAACAACAACAGCAGGTTTAGGGGAAGTATCTTTCAAAAACAATTCACTGAGGCTCATGTTTATGTTGCAGGGGGTCAGTGAGTGATGTATATGTTTCCTCCTAACCACAAAGACACCGCCTTAACTATAGCTGAAGCTCATATGTGATTTAAACTGACACCAAACGGGAATTTTAATACTTGAAAGAGTGTTGATTATTTAACTGTAATATATATAATACACAAAAATAAGTAGTACCATGAGTGTCATGCAAAGGGAAAGCATTGTTAGTTGCTTTGAACACAAATGTCTGCAGAGTGAAGGTAATGCATGAACAGTGTCCTGCCTCAAGACCAGTGGAACTAGATAGATAGATAGATAGATAGATAGATAGATAGATAGATAGATATATAGATTTTATTGTCATTTAAGATCAGGTTGTACACGGTGTTTGGATGGTTATGGTGAAAGCTGCACCTGTTAACGAATCTGAATCAGTTTTACTGGCCAAGTAATTACACATACAAAGAATTTAAGACACAGTATGTGAATGTAGCAGAATGTAATGTGGGAATAAATATAGTTTTTCCCAATAAATAAGGATGTTTTTCACTACACAGGAGATGAATAAATACAGTATTTAACAATGTAAACATGAAGTAGATGATCCAAATTTACATGTTGAAGAGATTAGTGGCCTGTGGTAAGAGACATTTTTTCTGTCTTAAAGCTTTGATGTACAGCTCTCTGTAGCACCTACCAGAGAAGAAGAGTTGGAGGATTTTGTGTCCAGGGTCTGATGGGTCTGCAGTGATGTTACCTGAACCTCTTGCTCACTCTGGATGTGTATAGGTTGTGGATGGAGGGCAGGCTGGTCACAGTGATTCATCCTGCAGTTCTCACTGTTTGTTGTAGTCTATTCCTGTCTCCATCTTTTTTTGGTGACTGATCCAAACCAGACAGTAATAGCTGTAGCAGACTGGATTCACACATAACAGACCCAGCTGTCAAAATCCAGTGTTGTTTCCTATGAGGCCCGGTTTTGCCAGTAGTGAAAAAGGGAGATGCAACAGTAAAATAATAAATGCATCCTTTTGATTTCCTTTCCTGTGCAGTTGGAGACAGAAATCCAGCTGGTGTCAGAGGCCTATGAAAACCTCGCCAAGTCCTCCTCCAAGAGGGAGGCCCTGGAGAAAACCATGAGGAACAAGCTGGAGCTGGAGGTGCGGCGACTGCACGACTTTAACAGAGACCTCCGAGGTAAGAGAAGGGATGTGGAATAACCATGTGGTCACTGTCACAATCACACTCTGAGCCACAACATTGCTGTGATGCTCACATTTTGCACCATGATCATAGTAAAGACATTTATGCATAAAGGTAAAATAATTTTCTGATTTTCCTCCCTTCATTTTGGTTTGGTTTGTTGGAATCACTTCTATATAGCTGGCATTGGATTGAATTTCATTATTATTTTTATTATTATTTACAAAACTGACTGGATTTCAGTATAAACGCACTGACATGTAGTGTAGGTTTGGTGATGTAAAGTACTTGCACCGGGCGACACAAATGCATGTAAAATAGATAAATCCTTTTAAAACATTTACACATACAGATGTGCTTTGAGAAATCAGTGTATTTACAGTATTTGTTGTTATTCTGGTCTGTGCAGTTTGACAGAATCTGATGGTAAAGTTCAGCCAGTACCAAATATTAAACAAACTCAGCGCAGTGCTGTGTTGTTTACTTCCTTCGACGTCAGCGAGTCTCAGCAGAAATAACCACACGCATCACATTTTATTTTTCTGTGTGTTTGTCTCAACACTCAAACACACTGTGTCATGTGCTGTTGTTTTGAAGAGCGCATGGAGACGGCTAATAAGCAGCTCGCTGCTAAAGAGTGTGACGGCTCAGAAGACAACCGCAAAACCATCTCTCAGCTGCTCGCACAGAGTGAGTGCCCCACACACACACACACACACACACACACACACACACACCCCGGGTCATTCAGCAGGCCCTCAGGTGTTATATCCGTGTCTAGACAGCTCTGGGTTCCAGTTGGTACCACAATATTTTCCTAAATACACCAGAGACACATTAGAAGAAGAACAAGTGGTACACATGGCTACAAAAGTGGAATCAGCTGACAGCCACATGGACATCTCAAGCCGTTCATATTTCACTGCTACGACACAGATGGTGACAGAAAGAACAAAACTTTGACCTTACAACACTTGAAATCAAGGCCCCTGTGGTGATGGAGATATCACAAAATAAGGAGGAAAGGTGTTGCAGTCGTAGGTGTATTGATGTTCTCGTGTGCGTTCAGACAAAGAAACTCTGCGTGAAAAGGAGAAGCTGGAGATGGAGCTGAACGCCCTGCGCTCCACCACAGAGGACCAGAGGAGACACATCGAGATCAGAGACCAGGCGCTCAACAACGCCCAGGCCAAAGTGGTCAAGCTGGAGGAGGAGGTAAGAATCCCACTGGATGTAACTGCTTGTAGTTGTATCGTAAAACCTTGAATCAGATTAAGAAGTTAAATGAGGGTCGAGTTGAGGTGGGACATCAACCACTTTCAGTACATGTGATGAGGTCGAGCCAGTACATAAAAACACACACACACACACCCCAAAACAGTTCCAGATGACCACTTGGATCACGGTTATCAGGAGGTCAAAAACAACAACAACTACATCAGAGAACTGTGATTGATCAGCTTGTTGTGCTTATGTTGTTTTTCTGGAAGGTTCTCATTCTGGTAGAAACCGTTGACAGGGTTCCCAAAAGTCCTGGAAAACCTGGAAAATCAGGAATTGTTTTAGACTCAACTTCCAGTCTTGCAAATGTAGAAAAAATAGTAAAATGTCCTGAAAACGGCTGAGTAGTGCTGGAAAATAATTTCAAGATTTCCCATCGTTTGCTGAGAGCAAACTGTGAGCTCTACAAGTTTAGGTGGCAGTTAACAGACTGAAACACCCTGAACGTACCACAAAGCTATGGTCTTTAAATATAATTCATGTTAAAGTGAGTTGTTGAAACAAAACTGTATCAGTACCATGAAGTTAGTCAGCTAGTTAATTCTACTTGTTAAAGGTAGTTTTTGATGAGTCTGGGTGAATGTTTCTGCAGAGTCCAGGTCTGCACAATACTGCATCTTTTTAAAGGCGGGTTTCACAAGTCGTGACATACCAGTCTTTTGTCACAGGAAAATAATTTCTTTAAAAAATTAATTAATTAAAAAGTAATGCATCAATAGCAGGGCTATTATTAAGACTTTATCTTGAAGAGAAATTCGATTTTATCATCTGTTTACTCTGACATCTATTTATCCACATTTTTAAACAGTGACACTAAAAATCAAAAACAGATGACAATAAAAACCTAGTTAAACATCAGCTTTCAGGAGACTTGCTGTGGAATTATTTTCCAGTGTTTTGTAAGTGCTCTTCAGACACTTAGGTAGAACCACTACAGTGATAACAGAGAGTTTTAATTAAAGCGTGTTGAATGTTTCTTTGCCAGTTAAGAATAAAACTGAAACCAGGCTGGAATGTAGATTTCACATATGTCAAAATTAAATGTTTTCACTACACTTGTGTGTATTTTCATGTCTTTATTAGAGACAGTAGAGAGATGACAGAAAATGGAGAAAGAGATGTGACAAATATTCAGACCAGGGACATCTTGGTTGATGGTTGGCATCACTAAGTCACAAGACACCAAGACTTCTGTTGTTCAAACTCCATCAGTCTTGGTTCGATATGATCATTTGGAGGGAAACAGCTTCTTGATTAAATAACAAAAAAATAAACTTAGGCAGGTTTGGACCACAGAAAGAAACCAGATATTAGATCCACAGTCATTCCCCCAAAAGTAAAATGTACACACACGCACACACACACACACACACACACACACACACACAGCCCTGTGAATCCACCGAGGCTTCGACATCTCATTTGTTTCTTATTTTCAGATTTTTAAGGAGTGAGGCACACTTGCTTCTGAAAATCAGGTCACTTTATTGTTTGTTTGGATTCTTGGCGAGTGGTTCATGTCTCCTGGTTACCGATGTTTTTCTTTAGTGGAAAATGTTTGAGTGCCGCTGCTCTCAGTGTTCTGGCCTGGTGTCGGCCTGATATCTGACACCAGTGTCTCCTCGCAGATCTGCTGACCTGTCTGTTTGACTTAGTGGGTTTTACTGGATACTGTCATGTCCCCTGGTGGCTGTGAATGGGAGCAGCTGCAAAGTTTAGATCCACAGCACGAGATAAACTGACTGCTCTCAACTAAAGATTCGTTGTTTGGGAGTTTTTGACACTCATCACGTTTATATACACTCAATGCACATGTTTGATACTTGGACTTAGACCCATAGAGCATCTGGAAAGTGAGAGAAACAAGTAAAATGTCCTGAAAACCACTGTTGACTGTGAGATGAAGCAATCCTCTGTGAGAAGGTGAAGTCAGAAGACAGTTTACAGGCTGAAATACCCTGAATGTAACCACAAAGTTGAGGTCTTTGAACGCACCATGATTCATGTCAGGGCAGTGAGGACAGTCAGTTAAAGTTACCAGACCAAACAACTAAAAAATGAGGACTGTTAATAACCATTTAAATAATCTATTTTTGTATTATTTTATTAAAACCATTATTTAAAAGCTTATCATGTATTCTGTGGGGTGCAGTCCATCTGATGCAGGACTCCATGTTCAGTAAAGATTGTTCTTTATGATTCTGGCTGGATGTTTGGACTTGTCGTCCTGCTGGAGAATGAACGTGGGGGCGATCAGATGCACGGGTTTTGTACCATCCTGCATGATTTAAAGACAGCTCCCAAATGAACAGGAACAACTGGCCTAGGTCGTGATTCCCATCGATCACAAAATAAATTCCTAGAAAGAGCAGGAACCCTGAAGCACACTCGCATTCATGTGGATAGTTTCAGGTGAAGCTAATTACATTTTGTAAATATCTGTAAGCAAACAGTTTTACCCAATCTCACCCTGATACAAACAAGTATCTGTAACTGTACATATCAAAGAGTAGCATCAATCCCTTGTGTCCTCCATCTCTTAAACCCTTGCTCATCTGCTTCCCTGTTTCTCTCAGTGGATTTTTTTTCTTTCTGTTTTCCATCATCCTTTCATCCTGGATCTGCCATCCAGGTTCTTGCTGCACGGATGTTGCCTATCAGCTGGTTTGGTGTGAGTTCAGTAGGCAGGGAGGGTGGTGGTGAGTGGAGTGTCGAGCTGGGTTTGCCACCTGTCAGCCTGTTTCTTCTTTCATTCTCCTTTCTCTCTTCATCTTTTATACCAGCCTGTTTATTTTCTTTACTAATCTAAATCCGTGTATTGAAGAGCGGCAGGGCGGCAGTTCAGAGAAAATGCAGAGGAACTGGACGGTGAGCTGTGAGCATGAGAAGAGTCACCTGTAATTCGTCCTGTGTTTGTGTGCAGCTGAAGAAGAAGCAGGTTTACGTGGAGAAGGTGGAGAGGATGCAGCAGGCTCTGGCTCAGCTGCAGGCAGCCTGTGAGAAGAGGGAGCAGCTCGAACATCGACTCCGTACCAGACTGGAGAGAGAGCTGGAGTCTCTGCGCATTCAGCAGGTAACACCACAGCACTGACCCACCGTCCCAGGTTGATAGGATTTCTTTTCCCAGTAGGTGGTGGAGAAAATGTGTATCTTTGTTTTTTCTAAATTTACTATGAAGCACTCGGAGAGCCCAAACCTCCACCAAGGTATAATCCATGTCCAATTCCTGCCACATTGTCTCAGGTTGCACACATTATCATCCTGCATGTGTGGATTTTACACTAAATCCATTCAGATGTGACAAAGTTATACATTGTAACCAAAGAGCCAGAACACAGTGTTTTCAGTTTGTACCTACAGCTTCCGCCTCCTGCTGCTGCTGCTGTGGTGTGTCGCTGCCACCTACTGGTTCTCTACTGCCTCTGTCCTTTGAATCTTCAAATGTCTGAACTTTCTTTTTGTGTTTTGTCCCAGCGTCAGGGAGGCTCTCAGAGCAGCGGCGTGGTCCCGTCAGAGTACAACGCCACAGCTCTGATGGAGCACCTGAGGGAGAAGGAGGAGCGGATCCTGGCCCTGGAGGCCGACATGACCAAGTGGGAGCAGAAGTACTTGGAGGAAAGTGTGATGAGGCAGTTCGCCCTGGATGCCGCCGCATCTGTCGCCACTCAGAGGTACGTTTTTAGACCCTGATGTCTCAGTAGTGGCAAATTATTTATGGTTCGATGTTTTGGCTTAAAGGAAAAGTAGCAGTAAGATAAGTCATCAGAGGAACTTCAACAGTTTTAGCATTCAACAACTATAAATTGTGATCTGGTGATTGTCAGCATCACCAGTGTTTTGATTTAGGTCAAACAAAAACTCAAATTTAACCAAAATAAATGAGCAGTTCGTCACTAAAGTAAGATATGACTGGAGATCTGTGTCTAGATGGAAAGTGGTTTGAATCTGCAGACCACTCGCATGGTGTGGTGAGCTACTTGAGAGCCATGTTCTGTTTGCAGGGACACATCTGCAGTGGTGATAAGCCACTCTCCAAGCAGCAGCTACGACACATCAGTGGAGGCTCGAATCCAGAAGGAGGAGGAGGAGATTCTCATGGCCAATCGGCGCTGTCTGGACATGGAGAGCAGGTAAAGACTGCACTAGTATATAGATAGCTTCATATCAAGCTCCTTCATGCACTAGTTTAAAGTATTATGGTGACTCCATTCTGCTCCTCTCTAATGCAGGATAAAGAATCTCCACGCCCAGATCATTGAGAAGGACGCCATGATCAAGGTGCTCCACCAGCGCTCCAGGAAGGAGCCCATCAAGTCAGATGCACCTTCTGCCATGAGGCCTTCTAAGTCCTTGATGTCCATCTCCAATACTGGCTCCAGTGGTTCAGGACTGCTCTCTCACAGCCTGGGACTCAGTAGCTCACCGATCACAGAAGAACGTAAGGACACGAGTTGGAAGGGGAGTCTGGGTAAGTAGAGGATCCAGTGTTTGTGACGGTTCTGCAGATGTGAATCCACTTTGGTTTTGACTAATTGTTCCTCTCATGTTCCTCCAAGGGGTTCTGCTGGGTCCCGAGTTTCGCACCGAGTCTCTCAGGACAGAGTCGATCTCATCGTCACCCTCTCCGGTACTTCCTTCCACCCCGATGACCGCTGGCCACTCGAAGACCGGCAGCAGAGACAGCTGCACGCAGACCGACAAGGGTCAGAGCCAGGACACCAGCAAACCCAGCACTCCAGCCCTGCAGAGCATGACGCTGCCGGCCCGCCTCTCCAACCCCAGCCCTGTCTACATCCCCGACCGCTTAGCAGGTCAGCACACACTCAGTACAGCGCCATGTTGGAGGGTGGACTTATCCCAAAGTTTTTCTGTGCAATGCATCTTTAACCAGGCAACTACTAACTGATGTTCACTAATATTGTTTATTGTCTGTTCCTTAATGTTTATTGTTGGGTTTTTCTTCAGAGTACTGATAATATTGTAACACCAAGACCTCACTGTGCAAAGTGCCCTGAGATTATTTTGTTGTGATTTGGCACAATGCAAAAAAAAAATTTAATTTCTAAGGAAAGTAGTCGATTTGATTATCGATATTGTTATTTCTGATAATTAATAATTAATAATTTGAGGTATTTTTTTTCTAGTTAACGAAGATCAGAAATAATAAGCAACCCTGGAGTATCTTTAGTAGACAAGTATTGAGTTATATTTATGGACTTATTATGTTTTTTAGGAGTCCGCTGACACTTATGCAGATTACTTTAAAAAATTATGATTTAGTTAGAGAGAAATTACTGTATTTTCCGGACTATTGAGCGCACCTGTCTATAAGCCGCTATTGAATTTATTCAGATAGTTTCATGTGGTCCACTCTGACCGGGTCTGATGTGACAAGGCTAAATGTATCGGCGGCACGGAGCTTGCTAACTTGTAAAAAGCCAACGAGCTTTGTGCCGCCGATACATGAGCCACACCGGTGTTTAAG
>OOFC01047712.1:11640-35458 GCA_900323345.1 Pseudochromis fuscus
CTCCCAATGGTGGCTAGCGCCTTGCATGGCAGCTCGGTAGCCATTGGTGTGTGAGTGTGTGTGTGAATGGGTGAATGAGTTGACTTGTAAAGTGCTTTGGGACCTAGCTAAGGTCATGAAAGTGCTATATAAATGTACTGCATTTACCATTTACCATCTACAATATCAATGCATTGTTGTCAGTATTGTTATACTAGCATGTTAGCTTGTTAACCCTAATGTTCACCCTGCTAGTCTATTCTGTCCAGCAGGGGGAACATGGTTAACAGGTATAATGTTAACCATCATATATTTAGCTTTAAATATACATGCAAGCCATATGAATATACCGTATTTTCCAGACTATTGAGCGCACCTGTCTAGAAGCCGCTATTGAATTCATTCGAACAGTTTCATGTGGTCCACTCTGACCGGGTCTGATGTGACAAGGCTAAATGTATCGGCGGCGCGGAGCTTGCTAACTTGTAAAAAGCCAACGAGCTTTGTGCCGCCGATACATGAGCCACACCGGTGTTTAAGCCGCAGGGCTCAAAGTGTCGGAAAAAAGTAGCGGCTTATAGTCCGGAAAATACAGTAATTGATATTTGCCTAAAAAAGCACTGCTGTGATCAACTATATTTGTATGGGCAGGTACTCTTCTGCATGAAGACGTGAGGGAAGGCATTGTGGGTAGACATGTTACATGTTGTGCCCGACATGCATTCACTAACTCACTACTTAGTGTACAATAGACACAGTATGCAGTAGGACTCAAGTCAGAGTCCAGATCTGTTTATTAGAAATGATCCTGGAGGCAAGTTCAGGAGTTTACTTTTAGTGTGATCCAGTCCTAATGTCTCCAAGAGACTTTTCTAAAAGACAAGAGGTTGTTTACTCAGCAGTCACACTGGATGATCTGTATCTAGAAATCTGAACTGTGACGTGTGAATCTGCTTTGTCGTTTGTGTAGATGTACCAGTGTTTCACAGCAGCACCCTCGAGCGGAGGCTCCCTGTCCAGTCCCATCCGCAGCACCAGGCTCCGCCTCCTCCTCCTCCTCCAGGCCCGCCCACCCAACAGGAGGTAGACACAGACATGGTGGAGATCCTCATCTGAGCCCAGGACCTCTGGAAAAAAACAATCATTAAATTGAGTGCTGGCTGCTCCATCAGAGGAAAACAAGTAAAGCATCCCGGCTCATCCTCCAAACCTGCAACTGTGTCTGTGCTGACAGACCTGCACCTTTATGTTTACATGTGCATTCATTCAAACACTTCCAGCCTGACAGGAGTTTTTACACATCACCTTCAGTCCTTCACTGAACCTTTGGCTATCGTCATCTTAGGAAAACAAGATGTAACAACCACTTTGTGTCTCATCTCAGCTTTTTGCAGTTTCCCTGTGAATGAGTGAAACACTTCATCAGCTCATATTTATTTTTCTAAATATGCAACCTAATGAGATGGTGAAGGTGAAGTTGGTTGAATTGAGGTCATCCACAAATTTAAACCGTTTTCACTTGTGTGTGTATCCACTTCTAAAAACACAGTTCACATTAATAAGATCAAATTAAAAAGGGTGGACAGAGATAAAAGCCCAAATCATTACAGAGAGAATACACACAATTTATTTTAGCTTTTACATTTAAGGTGAAGGATTTTTCTTTTTGTCACTCATGATGTTTGAACAACACGACCTTGTGACCCGGGGTAGGAGGGAGGAGTCAGGGGTGGTTCAGTGTCACTGTGAGTTTACTCTCACTAACTGCAGCACCAATAGTATTTTAGCACATCTGGGAAAAGCTTGCAAAGCTCCCATGTCACACTTTTTCTTTCTATGCAACATGCAAACACAAACTGATGCAAACAGCTGTAAGAGAATCAGCAGCTTGATGTGTAAACTCTCCTGTACAGCGTTGAGGACGGAGGCTGATGGAGTGTCGTAGCCTCGTTGGACCAAATGTACTGGCTACCTTACGTTGCATTTATTGCACTACTTATTTTTAAGAGTGTTTTTTTCCCTATATTTCTTTAAGAAGTCTGACATTAGGTAATGTATTTATGTTTTTTTTTATTTGATGTAGTTAGACATGGCACTTGGGTAATCACAAATGATGTATTACGCTATAAAGCAGTGACTGTGTAAATATGGTGTTCACATTGTGTATGTACTGTAATAGTCTGAGGAGGGGATCTGAGAGCTGAGCCTTTCAGCTGTGTTACATTTCTGGAGCGGTTCAGTTAGGAAGTTGGGATGTCACCTCTCTCCCTGTTTGGTACTGGTAACAAGATTCAGGACGTTTGGTGTCAGTGATCTTTGTGGCACGTTAACTTCAGGCAGGCTGAGTAAAAGTGCTTGCTCTTCCAAGCTTTTCCCTTTTTGGATTTTTTGGCAAAGCTGCAGTATCTTCTTCTTCTACGCCTCCTCTCTGTGAACCAATTTGCTTTCAGGGGAAACAAATGTTCATTTTCTTGTCAGCGACGCATTTGAAAATGCACTCGGATGATTTCAGGCAGCACTTTAGAAAAGTCTCTTCCAGACCAGAGGGGTCATTGATTTCAAAAGAGCTGATCCGACCAGCAGAGGTCCACTTTTTCTTCGCCACCTGAAGACAAAGTGCTGCTGGTCAGTGAGCACATACAAGCCTCACAGCTTGTGTTGGATCCAAGTTGTGGCCATGTTTTTGCCATGAAGAGCATTACTAAGTGTTTTGAGCCTGTATGAACACACTGGTTGATCTCAGATAGCAGAGGGGTCACATTCATTCATTCAACATTTCACTTTACCTGTGTTTGAAGCACAAGTTTATTTTTTCTGATGTCACAGAGGTGAGATATGTACAGAACACTTATTGTGAATATTCATATGTCAGACACTACCTTCCACCTGATTGGTTAACGATCAAAACGAACTCTCACACACTATCACAGAGTAGAGGTTTAAATTGTAACAACATAACCAATCTATCCAACAATGGACTTTTATTGTACCTCTAGGTATCATTTTTGTAGACACTGCATTATTTTACACTATGCACAGTGATGCAGAGTGTTGGGTTCAGAGTGTGAATGTCTTCCACTGGATCACAAAGGCAGCCTCTGAACCCAACATCTTGCGCTCTCGGCCAAAGGTAACACAATGGATTTACCCCGTAGACGAAATCCTATAGACACAGTTCCACCTTAAAAAGGCGGCACCTGTTCAGTCTTAACGTCAAATAATCTTCACCCGGGGTTACAGGTCATTCCCCGAGACAAATGTCTCCCAATCATTTCAAAATATTGGCGTGAATAGTTGTGTATATGTTGTAGCAGCGGCATGAAAACTCTGATTTACAATCAATGCTTCTGCGACTTGTGTGGTGACTTCATTTTCCAGTGAGGTTAGTTTAGATTCACAACTGAAAACCAAAAACGTCGGACCAAAGAAGGTGAGGAGGGTCAGGAAGAGGACGGGTGGAGTTTCAGAGGGTCAGTGGGGTCATTTCAGACTGTTTAACCACAAGAGTTTCATTAGGAAAGCACTGATACGTTGGAACTGACTATATGTGACATTTGAGCGAGACCACTAACTAAACATTCAGCAGCCAAAATAAAGGCTGAACTCCAGTTACTTCCTGGTGCAGGACACGGTTTATACCTGCGACACATTTCAGTCGATAATTCCTTGTAAAGGTCTGTTACTAGGTGGACACGTTACTCATGGGGGAATGAAACTGTTAGGGAATGAAAAGCACAACGCCAGTGTTAATGTATATATGTATTTTACTAACTCTTGTCAACAGATCATTGATATGTCCTGTGTGATGTCAGATACGCTTATGTTGCCATGTAGGACTAAACCACGATGACAATGGACCCTGTGGGAGACTGCGAGGCCTCGGGTGGGATCACAGCAAACTTCACAGTGAATGTAGTGGAGTTAAAGAAAGGAAAAGCAATAAGTGGTTTTATTTACTTAATCAAAAAATAAAATGCCAAATACCAACAGAATAAACAGCTGTAGAAGTAATAGCACAAGATCTGGTGGTTACTGTGTTGGTTTATGAGTGAACTCTCGTCTTTGACGTTAACATTTGAGATCAAGCTGGGAAACCTGATCAGATCTACATTAGTGCCCAAAACCAGCATTTTTCAGTGGATATTTGCATTTATGCTTAAAAATAACTTACAATTTTTATTTTTAAGTCTACTTTGTTTCCACCAGACACTTAAAATTCCTAAACTGCTTTGTGATAAATTATAAAAAATGAATATTAAAAGCAACTTCCACTGTCGATGCTGCCACATTTGTTACTACGAGCCTTCGCCGTCCCACCCGAGCGCCCAGCGGCGCTCGGTCCTGCCTCGCCTGCACCAAAGCATCCCACAGCTCCCAGTCCACCGTGCACACGCTCACTGGGTGGAACTGCTTTTTTACTCTGTCTGATCTTTGTCCGTTTGTTCACTCCTACAACCCTCTGAAGATCAGACTAAAAATCCCGTTAAAGTGCCTCTGCAGCTGTACAATATGGACCACTTGTGTTTTTGTTTTTTTTGAGGACATGCAGAAAACTTAAGAGTTTGAGTCTTATTGGTCTTTACCAGGCACTTGTCTTCCAATCATCACAGACATGGTCGTCTGTCTGCGTGTCAAGCTCATCGTCAGCTGCACCTCCTGAATGTTTTCCCAGAATGTGACAAATGCCTGGCAAAGAAACACCAAACTCATGAAGCTGTAAACAAATGTGTCTGTATTATTATTATTGTTATTATTATTATTATTGTTATTATTAATAATATGTTTCTGGCCTGTTTATATACATGCTGCTTCATTTTGTTATTGCTGTACAATCACAATTCACATAAAAGCATTTTTTTTTGAATAATCATATTTTTTTTTTTTTACATTAACATTCCTTTCATACATGTTCATTCTATCATTTGTATGAAGTTATGTAGTTTTCTTCCTGTGTAATTTTTCTGACAAGCTCTCAAATAACCAAATGTTTGTTTCACGATTTAAGTTAGTATTAATTTAATTCTTGTTAAATAAATTAATGCTGAGACTTTAAGGCTGTGTCTGTTGTTTGTATAGACCCAATTGATGCATACTGTTTACTATATTACACTTAATGCTATGACAAAATACTATCAAAATGACAGTGTATTAATTTTACAATAGTAACATCTAACCAGAAAAAACTTGAGTGCAACCCTCCACCAAGGGATAATCTAGCTGTACTGATGCTACAGACTGAACTCTGTTGCCCTCTGGTGGTGAAATAACACTGTCTTGTTGAAACCTTTACACGTTAGAGAATATATTGAAATCATGTCAATCCATGGTCTGTGTATAGAAATGGACGAAGCAAGTGGGGATCAAAAATGAGGCCAATGCACAAGTGCAAAAAAAAGTGCAGTACTCTCAACAGCCACTAGATGCTGTGTCCAAAAAACTCTGGCTCCAACTGACTTCACTTCAAAAATCCTCATTTTCAATCATGAAATACTCAGTATTTTTCCCCCCAGTCATTCTGATGTGATTTGCTAAAGTTATACTTTCTTCTCAGTGATCTGGTGATCATCTGAACAAAAAAACACAATTAGTAGTCGACATTAGGCTTCAAACAGAGGAATATTTAGGGGCGTGGGTGACTTAATCAACAGGCCTGGTCTCCATTGAGAGCAGCGCTGAACTCGGGTCTCATTCACATTGGGCAGTGATCGTGTGTTCAAAGGTTAGACCCACCCTCTCATTCCTTCCAGTAAAAACAAATCACTTCTGGCTCCAAACAACCAACATGGCGACATTCGATGCCGATCTCTTGGCATCATAATAGGAGTCCACAAACCGATGGGTGATGTCACACTTGCTTCGTCCATTTCCTTATACAGTCTATGAGCTAATGTGACATCACTTGATGGTTTTTGGACTCACATTTTGAAGCCAGGGGTTTGGTACTTGAATGACGCCATATTGTTTTTTTGGAGCCAGATGTGACCACATTTGGATATGAAATGAAGAGTGAGGAGGCAGGTCCACCAGTGTATGAGCCTCAAAACCACCTGTAAACCATAATCACACTAACCACGCCCCTGACTCCTCTTCTTCTCTGCCTAATATCTACGTAATGATGAAATGATTTTCAGATGGACCAGATCTCTGAGAAGAAGAGTTGACTTCAGCTAACAACATCAGACTGACTTGTGTTGTCAAGTACTGACTGAGTCTTTCAGGATTGAACCTTTATTTTTTTTGGAGGCAGCATCTAGTGGCCATCAGTGGCACTGCATTTTTTTGCACTTCTGCATTGTTCTCATTTTTGAGACCTTTTTATGTCAATTTTTTGTTTTTTTACAGTCTACACATCAATGTAACATCAAAAAAGTGACACTTCAAAGGACTACATTTGTATAAAAGCTACCATTTATTAAATAAACATACAGCAATAATGGCACAACTTTAAAAAAGAAAAACAAGTTCAGCCTGTGACAGACATGATAAATATTATTTAAACTCTAAAGAAAAAAAACAAAAAACAACAGAATCATGACCTGAAACCCTCACACAGGTCAAACATGCACTGCAGACACAACAAAAATCATCAAAGTATTCAATAAAATATGAATCCAAACTTCAGATTTTATTTTCCCTTCCCACAGCTACACGACTTCAATGTATCCTGAGCTTTGACGGTTGGTACTTGGTGTCTTCAAATAAGTGGAGTGATATTTATGTATGAAATGATTGTCAGTCTGTTGTGAAGTATTTCATTCACACAGCTCTGTAACTATACTGCAGTATCTCAATATAAAGGTTTTACTTTCACAGCTCCTCAGGCCTTTATCAAGTACTACAAGTTCTTCTAAAATCCCATTTTTACCATCTGAAGTGGGGATGTTTAATCTCTTTCTGGATTTAGTTTTTGGCTGCAGATCAGGAGCTGAGATCACACTGAGGTGCCTGGCACCCGTCTGGGATTCAGGATGAGGTGTGACAGTATGTTCACACTGGACACGATGCAAAGTTGAAAAGGTTTTACCTTGAGCATCAAATTTGTGTCACCTGGTATCACGACCTTATCCTCGCTGTCTGTGTAGCTTTATGAAGCGACTCTGACTCTGTACCGGGATAAAACCAAGAAGGAGAGGAGCTGTTTGCCATTTCTTGGACTTCCACAACATTTAAAAGAAGCCATGTTTGCAGTGTCTGTTGTACACACTTCATCAGAAACCTTCAGACAGCTCCTGATCAACAGCCAAGCAAAATGTGCACGTCAAAATGTGAGCACGCCTTCATTACACCAAACTTGTCTAAAAACTGCATTGCATTGTGGGTTTTTTCCTGCTCCTGGGAGTGTACCAAATGGTGTCTGTGCCACTTCTACATCTCATTTGTCCCCGCTGCTGATGGGCTGACGATCAACCCACAAGTCTGATGTTTATGCTTCATTTTTTAGTTTGCTAAAAGATTTTCTGAACAGTTGGTGAATCTGAATCACTGGGTGGATGAATGTGGATCATTACAAGCTTAGTCCAATGTACATGTGTGTGTGTGTGTGTGTGTTATCTGCGGATCCACAGCCAGGCGTTGAGCAGGCAGGCGGACAGCAGCAGGGAGAAGAGGATGACCTCGGTGTTCCTCCGATCAGCGCTGTGCTTCTCCAGCGCTGCCAGCCGGCGACTCATCTTTATCACCTGAGCAAGACAGAGAGAGGGAGAAAGAGACGAAGAGAAGTGCAACTGTGAACAAAGGAGCTGGCAAAGCGAGCCGGACACGGGCGAGTTTTGTTGCTGCTTACTTGTCTCCTCAGGATGATGAACTCGACTGCAGCTCCTCCCTCGTCCTCAGCGCTCCAGCTCTCCATCGCCCTGAACACAACCCGGAAGAAAGACAATAAAAACACACCGTACAAGAAGTGTGCAGAACGTGGTCAATAAAGCAGCAGTGAACTAACTTCAGAGGGTCAGACTTCTAGTAACATCTTCAACAGTGCCACCAACACCTCAGGTGTTAAACTTGCAGATTTGTTTCCAAAAAACAACAGTGAACCACTGAATGGACTGGAGGAGACAGTGGTGCATCCATGAAACAGAGATCCAGATGCAGCATTAACCTTTAAACTGCTGGACACCGCATGATTGGACATGAAAGACAGGCGCTCAATGTAGTTGGTAAAACAGACGATAGAAATTACATGACAACCCCCACAAGAAAACCACGTTGCCACAACAACAACATCCATTAACAACAAATAGCTCCATCCTGGTAATGCAACTGTAAGGGAACGTTAACTATCAGCAGTGTGGCTACATTCATACTGCATCCTTCTACAGACAGTGGCCTCAGAGAACCAGTAGGAGGCAGTGAAACACCACCATGAGCCAGAGAGGGAGAAGAAAGAGGGAGCAGTAGGTATAAATAACCTGCAAACAAATACATGTTTTGGCTCGTTGGGTAAAATTCATAACTTCTAAATAGATTTAGTTGAAAGTCTAAACATGAAGATGATGCTAAGCGGATGAATCACTCACAGAGACAGACAACTGTGCTCACACTCACACCTACGGTCAATTTAGAGTAATCAGTTCACCTAACAAACACGTCTGTGGACTGTGGGAGGAACCCAAAGAAAACCCACAGGGAGATTGTGCTAACTCACCACTGAAAGAATTTCCTCAGTGTGGGATGAATAAAGTACCGTATTTTCCAGACTATAAGCCGTTACTTTTTTCCGACGCTTTGAACCCTGCAGCTTAAACACTGGTGTGGCTCATGTATCGGCGGCCCGAAGCTCATTGGCTTTTTACAAGCTAGCAAGCTCCGTGCTGCTGATACATTTAGCCTCATCACATGATCAGACCCGGTCAGAGTGGACCACATGAAACTGCTCAAATAAATTCAATAGTGGCTTATAGACAGGAGCGGCTTATAGACAGGTGCGCTCAATAGTCCAGAAAATACGGTAATCTCTTAACCCTTGTACGCCCCCGGGGTCTCCTCGTACCCCGAAGAGCAGAGGATGCGGGGTACGAGGAGACCCCCGAGGGCGTACAAGGATTAAATTACCTGAAAGGTCTGAGCCAAGGCCCAGAATGATCTTGCTGTGGGGGAACAGTGCTAACCACTGCACCATGGTGCCACCAACATATTACAACCCCTGACAAAAATGATAGAATCACCAGTCATGGAGGATGTTCATTCAAGTCAATAACAATTTCCTTTTTAGATCAAGCAGAGGGAAAAAAATATGTAATAACTCAATTCTGAGGAAAAGAACATGGACATGGTTGGAGTTGAACTGAGACAATGGTGACAGAGAACCAGTAGGGAGCAGCAACACACCAGCTGCATCTAGGAGCCAGGTGATGAAGAAGAAGGGAGCAGTACGTACAACAGTGACATTTTTCATCTCTACAGGTACAATGTATCACTTTGCTAATATTGATTCGTCACATCACACCAGAAATAAGTCATAGACCACTCAGGTGAAAAGGTGTCTGCTCCATTGAAAAGATATCAAACTCCTCCCAAAAGTGGACAGACAAGATGAAGATCACATCCACAGGTTGAATAAAAGCAGGCACAGTACTGGAAATGAAAATAACCAGACTAGTGCATACAAACCAGTTAAACTCTTTTCAGTATTACAGTGCACTGTATGCACAAGAGGACTAACATCCCTGTCCGTCCTGTCTGCGACTCTGCCCAGTTTGGCAGCAAACCAGTCACAGCACATGGTACCTGCAGTGGAAGTGAACAGGGCTAAAGGGCTGCTTCACTTTAACACTGGAACTAGTTTTAGTCCAGGTTTTACAACAAGACACACACCGAGGAAAGCTTTGAAAAGTTGTTTTGTGACTGGAAACTTTCTTCACCACGTTCTCGGGACATCCCCACAGACAATAACCTGGCAGATGTTCAAGCAGAAACCCTTTGGCAGACTGGTTGTGGCAAAAAACAACGTGCTGCTGGGCAGAGTTGATACATGAATATAGATTTTCTTTCAGTCACCTGTTCTTACTGTGCTCCATTTGGGCTGAAGCAGGGACCCCGGTCACGACTCTTGCTGGCGGCGGCTTCCCTTGGTTGTTAAATCTTTACTTCAAGAAGACAGACAGAGGTAAAAACTGCAGCCTACCTGTGGGCCTCCAGCGACATGACAACAGTAGCAGAGTCTCAGCAGTTATGGAGGAGCGATGGCAGCTGAGAGCAGAGCGGGTTATGGCGACAAGTGAGAGCTATCGGCAGCGAGCAAAGATGTGGATATTGGTTAAAATAAGATGCAAAGTCACACAATTCACCCCTTTCAGAGACAGAGACAAAGCTGAATGTGGCCAGAGGACAGATCCAAGCACGAGTAAGAGCACGAAGCGGAGGGTTATACTGCAGATCCACACTCACAATGAACGCAAGGCTTGATGAGTGCATTAGACAAGTGAGAAGTGGCCGATGAAAAGTCAATGGGACAAAGTTACAAAGAAACAAGCAGGAGGATGTGATCGCTCACTTCATGACAAAAGCAAACAAATGAAAACAACCTGCATTTGAATGTCTGAATAGTTTTAAAGCTGTATGAACTGTCTCTGTCTGGGTTCCCAGCTGCTGTAATACTGTATAATGTAGTCAATATGTATCTTTAGCACGTCCATCTGACCTAAACAAGGGTAATGTTTAATGTAGATTCATTACCCCACCTTTAGTTCGTCTGTCTGTCCATTTAAGAAGTGGGGTATTACCCAAGGAACATATTTAGGAAAAGGTGTTGGAGGATGTGATAATGTCTGAAACTAATAAAATAAAATCCAGAAATCCATGTTGCCTATAAAGGGCAAATATTTTACCAAATACAATGGTGACAGACAACCAGTAAGGGAAAGTAACCGACACCAGTAGCTACAAACTGGAAACAGTGCAATGTTTCAGGTCCTTTGGTAAACTTCATAACTTTATTTATCGTTATGGATTATGCTGAAATTCTACAATCTGGTGGAGATCAGACATGTTTTATGTCTTGGCCAAGGTTTGTGCTCTCTGTGTTTTCCAGTTTTGGTTTGTTAGAACAAAAACTAACAGTGTTAAATGAAACCTCTGGTATGTTATTAGGATGGGTTAGGATTCATCTTCATAATTCACTTTTGTTTGTTTGAGAAAGCAATTAGTCTAAATGTGCTATTAGTGTTATGTGCCTTTAAAGTTGTTCTTATTTCTCCATGTTTTAGAAAAGAGTGAGAGGCTCACTAGATGCTCAGACCTGTATTTGTTGCTGACTGTCTCTAGGAGGCGCTGTGAGGCCTGCAGACCCAGCTGCCTGGCTGCCTGCAGCATGGACTGTGGAGACAGGAGGCTGAAGGGAGAGGCAGGAGGATGCTGGGCCTGGACCTGAGGGTCCTGATCAGGGAGAGGAACAGCAGAGCACTGACGGAGAGGATGGCCTGAACCTCGACTAAAGGCAGGGAGGAGAATCAGAGGGAGGAAGGAGGAGGAGGAGGAGAATTTAAAAGGGGAAACAGGGAGGCAGACATCAGTCGGGGATGAGAGGGAGGTAAGAGGCAGAGGGAGAGAGACGTGGAGAGTGGAGGGTTGGAGATGAAGGATGGGGAGAGAGCAAAGGGCAGAAATTACTTCTGGGGAGATTTAAGCTTTTGGCAAACAGAGAGTAGTTTTGGTTTCTTTGAACTGCTGAAGCAAATGCACATCATTTGCCTTCTAGTTTTACACCAGACCACTATGGTAGATCTCTGCTCTCAGACAGGACTTGGTATCATTTATACACCAATAACACTACGTCTCCTGTAAAATTTCCCAACTCTGTGACTATGCATAGTTTTAATTTACAGACATCATGTAAAACTTTAGCTTTGCTTTGAAGATGAATAAAGTCTGTTTTGTACTGTATTTAATGATTCATACGGAAAAAGATACAGGAATGTTCACACCCACACTTCTGCATTAACAATAGCTTCAGACGTGCTGTGTACAGCTGTAGAGGAGCTCACATGACAGTGGCTGACATCACATGGAGACCATGAAAAAGGTAGAGTGGTACTGTGGTTCATCCTGCAGTGAACACAGATAACTGCAGTCCCACCAGCCTCCATCACTCCCTCTTACAGCAGGTCCATGAAATAAAATGTGCAAAAAGAGCCTCCTCATGATAACTGAACAGTACTGCCTTATAGCATATACTGTGCATTAATCCTGAAAGTCACACTGCTGCTCCTATTGTGCACTTACTTAGCAATTTAAGTTAGTTAAGTAACATTTAGCCAAAAAAAATAAAAAAAATCTGTTTGTTTTTATTAATGTATCAAAGTTCAATCACATTTACTTCCTGACAAATAAAAACAAAATACATTGGTTCCATCATCTTACCCAGACTAATTTTAACCAATAGCATCCCTCCATTGACCTGTCAATCAACCTGCTGTTAACGGCAGAGTTCAGATTACCACCAGAAAACACTGAAAGAGAGTAGTAGCAGCTGTAGTAGTAATGAGTACTTTGGTGGAACAAAATCGTGAAGTAGTACATAATACTAACATTATCTAGTAACAGTATCTAGCAAGTAAAGGTCTGTCGTTGTATTTCAATCATCCAATCAAATCACATTTTGTCCCGCCTACATGTCCTGTTTTTGTTGGGAATATGATACAATACAGAAGTTAGATACTCTCAAAATGTTGTTTCCTGTTGGACATGGTTTTCTGTGTCTTGGGAGTCATTTTACAGGCTGTTGGGGGGAGAGGCTTTCTGCATCTGTGCTTCACATCATGAAAAACACTGAAGGGGAAATAAATGGTCACTCATCTATCTCAGGTCACTGCATCAGCCACTGAGTGTTTCTATCCTGGAGGATGCTCTGCACAGATAAGAGTAAAAAACCTGGATGATCCCTCACACATCCTTTACAGATAATCAATAATAAAAATGTGTGAAATATTGACTGCTCTTTATTCTGCTGTTATTATTCATGCAGGTTACACATGATATCAATGAATTTCTGTTTGGTATGAAGCTTTAGATTGTTATCTTAGTGATGTAGAGGCACCACAGGATGATGGCGGGATAAAAACAAGAATATATTACATTTATTAGCATTAATGGCTCATTATTTATTTAAAGACACAACTTGTTCTCTCTTTTTTTTTTTTTTTTTAAAATAGTAAGCAGGTAATAAGTTGTTTAAAATTTAGAATTTAGAAGTAGTAGAACTTGACCCTAAATGAGTAATATATTTGAGGAGATACAGAGTGTGTATTGCAAAATAAAGCTAAGATTATGAAGCAATCAGCCAAGATATACAAGAAAAAAAGCAATAAATAAACTTCTAAAATCTTTGTGTGTGCCTTTTAAAAACCTTAACCCAACCCTTTCCATGTTTTTAATTTATAGTAGATTCAACTGACTTGATGCCTCTGACTGTTATTAACTGATCTGCAAAACTGAGAAACTCTGTGAATATCATTTACAGAGAGTCTGATTCCTTTACTTGTTCTAATCTAGACCATGTGACAACAGTCACATATTGATAACACTGGGTTTAAACACAAGTCCTCTTTTTCTTCTGTAAATGTTGGCATGTAATTTTGGTTAGATAAAAATAAAAATGTTCTGGATATAATGGTAGGAGATCTATCAGTATATGTTTCATGGAAACAAATCTCTGCTTTATTACAGTTTAAATGGAACAAATGTGCAAAGTTCAATGTAAAAGCAAAACAAAGCTCCAGCAGCCTCATAATCTTAAACTCCACCAATGATAACATTACTGTCTGGTACAGTAATGGCATGTGTAACCTCACAGTACTTACGAGCTGGATGGGTGTCTGGGCACTTTGAGCTGGGTTGGAGTCCCAGGCGGCGTCCTGCCAAAGCTTTGGTCACTGTAAGATCTCCGGATGGGACTCTGTCACACAGGGAGAGACATATCAGGTGAGGTGGTTTCTTTACAGCTGTGACATACACATCTGTCAGGCTCTGAAAGAAGCTCCTTATAATTGGTAGCAGAAATTAGAGACTAGAGGGTCTGGTTTCTAGTTTTCTGGTTGCAAAGACAATAAAAAGATGCAGGTAAATAAAAACTACAAAGCAGATAGGGGTAGGGATAGGATTAGGATTGGAGTGTGGTTTGTTATACACTTTTTACGTTTTTAGTCTGGTGCCCCACACTTTAGGTTTCTCTTTTCTGGACTAGTCAACCTCGAATTAAAAGCTTGTGTGACTTCTGTGCACACAGAACCCTGCAGTCCTGTTACCTTATAAGGGCAATAACGGGTCATTTAACTCCTCATTCGGAGCATCTAGCAATTTTACAAGGGTTTGGGATTAATCATTCAAAGAACAAAGACATTTTCACTGTGACAGGGAGAAAACTTGCCGCCACTCTGCCTCAGTACCTGAAGTCCTTCTCTGTAGAAAACCTCTCCAGATGGACTCTCCCAGCACGGCTCCGGAGCCAGAGGGCCACTGAGTGTTGGTTTGGACAGAGTGAACAGAGGTCTGGGGCTCATATCAGGGGTTTCTGTTGGGACACACAACAAGTTAAAGACACAAGACAAATCTTTTTTCAGGACATAAGGTCCTTTTTTTTAATAAACGTGCCATAACTGACTTGCCAACTGCAATAACACACTGTGAATATACCATTGACATATCACCACATTTTAAGCTAAGAGGATCAATGTCTTCACAATCACTGTTGCACTGTTATCATTCATTTTAAGGTTGAGGCAACATACTACTGTGTTTTCATTTCTCAGCCTGGTACTGTTGAAGCACGACTCTCCTTTACAGTTTCACACAGTCTCCTACTGAATAAGAGAGTGAAAGCTAGAGCGTGTTAATGTAAATAATCATAACTGATTCTGAAGTCCAGGTTGAGAAAATACACATTTTCTAAAAGGTAACATATTCTTTCTTTGTCGTTCTACAAAATATTAAACTTGCTGGATCTAAGCAGAAATAGTCTGTAGTGGCAACGACTCCAACAGGGTGATACATCTTAACTTTCATTTGTATCAAATCAATAGTTTAAGGCGACCTAATAGTTCTTAACAAGGACTCTCAGTGTTAGGATTTAAGGTGAGCTGTTATTAACGGTGTGCCAGACAGATATAGAGTCAACACTACATGCCTGAGTGGCAGCGACTTCTGCACTATATTTGTGCCAACACAAGACGTGTTCAAGCACAGCATTAAATGTAGGTCACCTGCAGAGCCCAACAAACAATAACTGTGGCTGTGCACTGAAAAATGATTGGCTCTTCAGCAAAAATATGTACAGTGATGGGAGCGTAAATGCCTTCTGTACATACAATTTTTTTAAACTGTGGAAACATGGTGTATTTGAGAACCTACCTGTGTATGTCAGTCTATCAGGGATCTGCATGGCATAAGCAGGTGGAGGCTCCTCTGACTTCCTCACAGCCTCCTCTCCCTCCTCCTCACGCCATTTCTGTCCAGGGCCGATACTCAGGCGCTCCGGGACACGCATGGTTTTGTTGATAGCCTCCGTAAAAGCTGGGTCATGATAAGGGAGCTGGGACATCTCCCTTAAGTACTTAGTAGTAAAAAAAAAAAAATCCTATTTAAAACATCTTACATTGTAAGAAATCTTAAATATCTTTGATCTAGATTATAAAATATCCTCCTCATTTATGTCTTCATTACAACTGACAGAGGAACACTGAGCTGCAAATAATGTCTTCATCTGCAAAAGTTTTGCAGTGACAATGAGCTAATATCAGTGGTTTCCTCAAGTTTTTGAGAAAAAAAGTTTGTTTTCCCCAGATTTTAAGATAATTTATCTCATTATATGCTTAAGTGACTGAAATTAGTCGTAGGTTTAGAGTTTTAGTGTCTTCTCGAGGTAACAAATTGATCTTGTTATCGGAGAAAACCCCTTAATTCTGATAAATTATCCTGAAAACAAAGTTTGTTTTCTTGAGGTAATGAGAAAAACAACCAGATAACTCAAGAAAACCACTAAAATTAACTAACTCTCTCAGCAAAATACAGAAAATAAAATGTATTTAATTATGTCCTTTTAGGGCTTCTGTACTTATGTATGTGTATATTTTTCATTTTCCCCCTGTCCATAATTACACACTTCAATAACTTTGCACATTGGGGTTATAATTTATTTGTTGCTGTTTTATACTGCACATATTTTATATTTCAACTACTTTTACTTTGCATATTGCTTTTGTGCCTTCAGTGCTGGTTATCTTGCGAGGTTGTCTGTGTCCTGTAGCTGCCATAACAAAGTCATGTCCTGCAAAGGATCAATAAAGTAACTCTTCTACTCTTTACAGTGTATTTTGACCAGACTTGATAGCTCAGTGGGTTTTTTAATGTTTTATCAGCTGAAAGGTTAAAGGTCTTTGAAGTACTAAGTTGAGTAGGTAATGTTCCGTTTTCCTATATAAACAAATGCATTATACATGAATGATATACTTTGCAGAGTTCTCAGTTATAAGTTATCAAAGTCTAATTGCAGGACTTCTTACGTACAACGAACAGGGACTGGTTAGTAGAGACACAAGTACCAGACATGTGTAAGACGACAGCACTGACTTTACCTCAACTTGACTGAGAAATCCTCTTACAACTAATCCACCACCGATGGTCATACTACTACTACTGACCCTCACAGACAGCAGCCTCTCCTCCTCTATACTCAAACTTATGACTAAGCTCCGTCACTTTAGTGCACACAGTGCAAGTAATTAAACCAGCACACGTAAGTTACATGTAATGAACCACTCGGCCCAGCATAAGGGCAGCAAACTGATGTTAGCTAGCAACAGGTTTCAGGCAGCGACAGCTAGCCAGAGGTCAAGAGGTCAAACTTTACATATCACCGCACTACGACTACGATACGTACAGTTAGTAACGTGTTTAAAAGTCAGAAAGGTATGTTAAATAAATGAGTACAGAGTGACTAACCTTGGTGAAGTAATGCAGAGGGAGTCGGTCACTGTGTCAATGCAGCTGGTGTTGTGCCGACATACTTCCTGGACCTCTCGCTGCTCTGGTCACAACCCTTCAGAATAAAAGCGTCTACAGCCTTTTATACACTAACTACACATGGAGTGTATAACTGACCCATTGACTGTATATAGACATTTCTACATATAGTCTATGAACTAACCATACAGTAACTGAGTACATTACTTTAATATGATTATTATTTTATTATATATTAAAGTTTATATATGCACATATGCTATTTTCCTTTGTGGTGGGTGTGCAGTCTAATTCATACAAAAAAGTTATTAGTTTTGTTAGCACAAATTATTAGTTGCATAACAAAAACATCACATTAATCAAATTTAATCTCAAACATCAACCAGATGGTGCCCTTTATTTATATGCATTAATACATTATAGATACATAAGTACTCTGGATGTTGCACACAGACCAATGAAAGAAATTGAGTTTTATGTGAATGTGGACATTTTTTTTTTTTTTAGCATGATTAAGAGTCACTGATGAATGTAATAGAAAAAGCTTAATACGTGTAACGATGGAAAACAAAAAAACTCTGCAGGATTTTTACTTTGCTTTGGCTTCATGAAGTGTAAATGTTACAGAACAGGTCCTGAGAGACATTAAACCATTGTAGCATCACACAGGAATGTTTGTTCATGATTTGAACTGTTGGTAACACCTCTGCAGCCAAAGCAGCAACCCCCCCCCAACACACACAGACACTTGTATGGCTATTTTTATAAGGACATTTATTAATATAATGTATTCCCTACCCTCTTAACTGACCTTTAACCATGACCAAATTATTAGCTTAACCTCATAACCAACCCCTGACCCTCAAACAGCTTAACTCCAGCATTCTTAAACATGTCCTCATAAAGATAGGTTTACAAGTTCACACACTCACACAAATTGATACAATTACAAGCTTTGCCCAGTATAGAGAGTGTGGATCAAAGAGTAACTGGACTCTGTAAAATGACAAGTGACGTTTGAGGTTTACAACAGAGCAATGGAGGAAGCTAAGTGAATTACTGTGAAAAGCACGAGGACAAGGACGAGGATTTGTCTCAATACACAATAGGAAAAAGCAGATAACTTATTCAGAATATGTAAGAAGACTGTCATAGTAAGCTGATTACCAACTCACACACACACACATACACTCTCTGCTTCTCTCATACACATCCACACACACACAGTTGTGTTTCTGTCATTTCAGAGGACATTACATTGGCTTACATTCATTTTTTTGGAGACTTTACCCAAACGTCAAACCTCATCTCCACACTCAAACTTAATGATTTACATCATGGGGATTTGCTTTTTTTTTCAAATGCGAGGCTGAAAGCCACAGTGCAACTGTGTAAACAGATTTATGGCCCCACAACATGAGTAATACAAGTACATTCAAACACACACACACTCACATAGAAAGAGAGATATAACTCCACTTTCAAATCAAATCAAATCAAAACCAATCTTTTTTTTTTGTTTTGTACAATTGACCAGTAAATATACAAATACATTGTTCATATTAAAGAAAACAAATGTATCAAATGGGGAATGTTACCGTTATATAAACCTTTGAAGTCAAAAGAAATGACGATTTCTCCATCCAAACCGTCAATTTTCAATCTACGTGTTCAATTGTTTTCCTTTGAATGTTAAATCTCCGATGTCAACTGGAGCGTAGACAAACTTAAAGAAGCACCTTAGATAATTACCATTAAAACAAAACTAAAAAAATTTTTTACCAAATTATTTCATCTCTTTTATTGGAGAGTTGTACATTGATTTACAATGTCAACAAAGTGATAAAATCTTACTGAGTGGATTTTTGGCCTTGTGATTAATGGTTCATTATGTGAATATAATACAGGAGCATCTTACTCTGAGGTGCTCCTGCTACTTCACAAGGCTACAGACGGGTCACTATGACCGTCAGATGAAGGCAGTGTGAAGTGACTGAGAAGTCACAGGTTGGATTGTAATCAGAGACCCAGGATATGCTGATCGATCAATTTCTGAGTTTCATGCATGACTCATACACGCTCTGTGTTGTGCGAGTCAAGTTGTCACGCAGATGTATTATTTGTTCAATCTACAGTAGCCTGTGGTGTCGTAAACTATACAGCATGAACAATCCAGAAGCACTACGCTGCGAACATCCTGCATTAGCACAACTAGACTTCTAGCAGGGCAGGAGAGGAGTAAAAAAAGCACTTCCTATCATGTTGGAATGTGTACTGACGCTGGTGACCTACACAGACAGCACAAAGTCTTCTGTTTGTAAAGATGCATAGAGTACAAAATGTTATCCACACTGCTTTGGCTGTAAAACATCTATAAATACACATGTATATAAATAAATGATATTAACCTATAAAAAGGCTGTGGTGAAAGACAAGAGAGTGGCACACTTAGATTTGAATACACAATATATCCTTTTTGGTGGAAAGAAAAATCAGCTCTGTGTAAAACATACAGAATTAAATAATAATGTATTACTTCCCAAACAGTGAAATTTGGAATGTGGTAAAACAAAGGCCCGTGTGAAACACAGTTGCAGGCTGTAGGAAAGGCAGTGAGTAACTTCTAATAGAGTTGAATACAAAATAAGCCACTGGCGGAAAGCTGTAAGTGCACCTTATCAGACGTGGTGAGGTAAAGCTCCACTAATAAGCAACAAAAATGTAAACATCACTCTGCAAAATATAAAATAAAATAAAATAAAACAAAAAAAGCTCAGGGACAATCTTCAATACCGAAGCACAGACTTTTGGTAAACAGGAAATGGAAGTAACTCATACACCTGACTCCATCTTAATGTATAATACTGGTTTCCACTCACAGTTGACATTAAGCTGAAGGATGTAAAGCTGCACCAGGTACATTTGATATTTTTAAGAAAAAAAATACTGCTTTGGATGTTTTATGAAGGAACTATAACTTTACCACTACTATGAAAACAAAAACTATGAAATAGTAATATTTATACTATCATGGTATAATGCATTTTCACTTCTCATCCACCCACAGGGAGCAATGAACCTGTTCTTCTGCCTTATGTTAAAAGAAGAATACAGCCGTATGCAAAATTTTGAGACCCTGTGGGAAAACTACACATTTTCTTTGTAAGTAAACACAACTCCTGCAGCTCACCTCCCAGCTTCTGAATGAAACTCAAACATTTGACATTTTTGTTTACCAAGTCCTGCTCTAAAGATCTGTGACTGTGACTGTTTCCAACCGTTGTAAGATTACTATTTACAAGTATTTACTCTGATTGTATCTACTGTCCACACAACTATACTGCTACACTAACTGCACCATGTAAAATGTAAACAACTGTAAACAAAGCTGTAACACAATACTAGGATCGACGTGAGCACTTATCAAACTCTCTCTGAATGTGGAGTGTCGAGCTGAGACTACTCATTGTGTTCACATGCTTGAATGTGTATGTGTGCATCTACACATATACAGCACGTGCATTCAAATACACGTAACTGTGACTGTGCATGTGTGAATGTGTCTTTGTGTGTATTTGGTTCATCCGGGTAGGGAATTACATATTGTTCTTAAACTGTATCTTCTCCTCAATTGCCCCAGTTTACAACAACCTCGTGGATGCTTGACCTACTTTTCAGAGCAGTTCAACTTGTCCCATATTTTATGGCACTACCAGCAGAGTCACTTAAAAGGAACGTCTGGGATTTAGAGATGAAGGCTGCGTGAACAACCGAGCATTTGGCAAAGACCTCACGGATAAATTGATTATCAAAGCTGTTAGATATTTTAAATTAACTTAACTACAAATCATTTCAGCCATAGATAAACTAATCTTGACTAATCAACAGAAAATGGGAAGGCTGGCTAGAAAAATATCCCTGGTTTTAACTTATTAATACAAACCCCCACCCTAACATAAACTGCAGCAGCGAGTAGGTTTGTAGGAAGAAGATATCAGTTTGGTCCACATAGATGGTAAGAATGGTTGTCACAGTAACATAGCACTTACGCTAAATGTTAAGATCATGTACATTTGGCAGCAAATACCCTTACTTGTGTTTGGCAGAGTGCTAAAGAAATTATCAATATTACTAAGAGCTCCTACACATTTGTAAGTGAAGCTCCAAACACAGCGCTGCACATGTCTCCACATTGTTTTTCTTCCTCCTCTGTAATCCCCACACAGCCATGCAGGCACCTCGCTTTTCCTGAGGCATCTACTTTGTCTGAGGTCCACGAGAACTAAATAACTGTAACATATCACATGAGGGGAGTCTGCATTTACTAACTAATGAGTATTTAAAATTATTTGCTTTCTTGGTGTGTGGAGGACATAGACCGTATATAGAAAAGGATGAAGCAACTGGGTCTCAAAAGTGAAGCCAATGCACAAGTGTAAAAAAGTGCAATACCACTGATGACCACTAGAGGCTGGATCCCAAAAACTCTGGAGGAGTTGTCTCCAATTAACTTTAATTCAAAAAATTGTTATTTTCAATCATGAATTTCTTAGGCTACGTTCAGACTGCAGGCTAAAGTGACCCAAATCTGATTTTTTTGCCCCTATGCGAGCTGTATCTGATCTTTTCATGGCAGTGTGAACAACAGAGATCCGATTTTTTCAAATGTGACTCAGGCCACTTGGATATGTGGTCCTAAATCAGATACGTATCCGATCTTTTGCCGTGTGACTTCTGTCTGAGCTTCTATCCGACCTACACGTCACAGTACACAACAAACGTCTTTAATCTGCATAACTCTGCATCATTAAAGCCTCTCGCATCACTATCCCACCACTCCTGGCTGCGTTTCTCTGGATGGATGTTGCTGCCACTGCCCCACAAAACACCATGGCCAAAAACTTGACTCTCTTCCTTTTCAACCTTCTTCTTAAAATCAGGTTGTAAATGTGTTTGCTCCGGTTGGACAATGTTAGAATCGTAAAATACCCTTATCGTCCATGTTTACTTCCACAAACACTGAAGCGCACTCACTGCGTGACGTCGTTATGTCCTCTTCTGCACATGCGGGACACTTTTGGGTCGTATTTAAGTTCACACGGGAGATCACATACAAGTCGCATTTAATTGGAAATGTGAACGAACTCGCAAAAAAATTGGATTTCACAAAAAAATCTGAATTGAGCATTAAGCCCTGCAGTCTGAACGTAGCCTTATTTTAATTTAAAAAATATTACTAAACAAAGGGAGCTGCAAAACCAGGCAGGGGCAAAAGACAGTCCAAAATAAACACATGGAACATAATCCACAACCGAACCCAAAGTAACCATACGGGGAGGAACAGGAGGACGAATGGGAATCCAGTGCAGGGAGCAGGTCAAGAAGATACACGAGTGGGAAAGCGAGAACAAACACAGGGAAACAGCAGGCGATCCAACAAAGACAAGACAGAGGAGAGGAGTATATGTCGTGGAGCAGTGATTAACTGACAACACACAGGTGAGCACAGCAGTGAGACAGGTGAACCACATTAAGGCAGAGCCAGCAATCACACAGGAAGGAAGAGAACAAAGACAGGAAGTGGACTGAACAGAACCAAGCATTTACCAAAATAAGACAGGAACTGGACAAGGTGACACAACCAAGACAGAGGAGACACAGACACTGAACTAAAGGAGAAAATTCACACATCGGGAAACATTTAACACAACACACACAACTAGAACCAAGGCCATAAAAACAAGATAACCCAAGATCCCCAAAACTACAAGGGATCATGACAGCAGGGTGTCGGTCCACCCTTGGCACAACTTTGACTCCTGTGGGTTAGCACCTGAGAGTCCAAAGAGGGGCAACTGGTGAGAGGGTCGTGAAGACCCAGGACTCATTGATACTTGGGTGATCTGATCCCACAGAAAAATTACAGAAGCACAAACTGCTGAAAGAACCAAAGATAGGTGTCAAACAACTGAAAAAATCACCAAAATTGACAGTGAACAAGCAAAAAGTGATGTAGAGTGGTTAAAAACGGATGTAAAATCATTACAAAGTGATGTAAAACAGCCAAAAAGTGATGTAAAACTACAAACAAGTAATATAAAGCACAGAAAAAGTGAAGTAAAACAAGAAACAAATGACATAAAGCAAACAAAATCTCATGTAAAACCACCAAAGTAAATCAACAAAACAACCAAGAAGTGGCATAGAACCAAAAAGTGAAATAAAGTAACTGAAAATGTACATCAAACAAGTAACTAAAGCCAAAAGCAGAAACTGACAAACATTTAAATCAGATGAAAACATCTTTCTGTCTTTCACCAACTTCCCAGGTTCAGCTTTAAACCCCAGCTGCTCACACCGTGGATCCTCTACAGCCTGAAGGAGTCGCTGCTTTGTTTGTGGGGGAAGACGTGTGCCATGTTTGGATTTGTGTGTGTGTTTACATGTGTGTGTGTGTGTTTTTGAGGCGTACGGTTGGAGCGGCGTGTGCCAGATCGGAGGATCCCTGCAGGAGAAAACCCACACCCTCAGATCTCAGCGGCGCCTCGTGACATCAGAGCTTTACCTGCTCGGGAACAACAGGTTCATCGCTCAGGTGCGGCAGCGGGAGAGCGCCGTCCTCCGCTTTGTGTCCAGAACATAATTTCAGTTGATTGCAACATTCTTTTCTTATTAATGTGTCTTTTATTTTGGCGGACGAACACTCATCCCACCTCCCTTCCCACAGGAGAGGGCTGGCGCTCTGCGTGCCAGTGGCTGTGAAAAACAGCACATTTTTCATTAACAGGATTACCATCCAACAATAAAAATACAGACGAGTGTGTGTGTGTGTGTGTGTGTGTGTGTGTGTGTTGTGTTGTGTTGCCCAGGCTGCCAGTGAATTTAA
>OOFC01047712.1:35478-53318 GCA_900323345.1 Pseudochromis fuscus
GCGTGTGTGTGTGGGTGAGGGAGTGTGTGTGTGTGTGTGTGTGTGTGTGTGTGTGTTGTGTTGTGTTGCCCAGGCTGCCAGTGAATTTAATCACTAACCATTCCCTTTTTTTTTCTCTTCCACCGCCAAGACGTGAAAGCCAATCAGCCTACTCCAATATGTGCAACATGTCCGTGCCAGAACTGATTGAGACTCTCAACGAGCGAAGGGCTCAGCGGAGGAATGTTCTGGCAGCCTGCAGGGCGAGGGCGTTCGTTTTGTTTCCCGCTTTAACTAATTCAGCATCTTTTCCTACAAAAGGACTTGAAACACTGGACCACAATGAAATGACTCACCTCCTTTTTCCATGCCCACTGATTTTTCACCTGTTAAATAAAAAATGAAAATGGCCCAGAAATTACTTAGTGTGTTTTCATGTAGAATAAGCAAAGCACAAGTTTGTTTTTTTTTTTTTTTTTTTCCAGCGTGGAGAAAAAAAAAAATAAAAAGCTCCCGTTCTTACTTTTGAAATTCAAGTCTAAAAATATTGGATATTTTAGTCAGTGTGGATTTGATCTCAAATTACTCAACATATGTCTTGTTTATTGTGGAGTCTGTCGTGTTTTACTTCAGGTCTGACAAAATAACATCTCCACTGCTTCATGTCTTTATTAAATAACTCTGTTTATAATAAGCTGGTGAAATAAATTGTGTTTCAAACTTAAATAATTTGATTAGCAATAATTTTTAAATACATACTGCTTTAGTAGAAGGTTAATTAAGATTTTGTGTTGTAGAAAACGCCCTGTGTCATTTCAAAGACACTTATGGCGCATTTACACTGATACCGACTCGCTTCACCTCGGTTTTGGTGCATTTACACTGGAAAAAAATTACCTGGAACTTGGTACCTGGTACAACTTTTCGTACCTCCTCTCCTGTGGTTCCAATAAAAAGTACCCAGTCACGTCGGAGCAGGTACTAAAATCTTATTGGTCAGAATCGTCACTGTGTTGTTGCGTCATCACTGCGCGGCACGTAATCTGTCCCCACAAACACGCCATTTTTGAATCTTCGGCAAACCGTGCAGACGTGTTTGAAATAACAACAAGAAGAGAAATGGTATCTGTTAGAAATCCTGCCCCATGGACTCAATGCAAACCTTTCTGTCATTAGTCGCTGATGAGAAAATTCAGCAGGAGTTGGACGGCACGGTCAGAAACAAAAGAATCGCATAAAAGATGACGTCACGAATGACGGACAGCTACACGGAGGAGGGACGATCCTCGGCAATGTAAATGCAACCGAAGGGGGCCGATCCCGAGCGATCCGAGGCGAAGCGAAGCGAGTAAGTACCAGTGTAAATGTACCATAATTGTTTGGGTCCCTTTTCACAAACACTTCCTGGGGAGTTGACCAATCAGAAGAAAGTAAATGTCTTAAAGAGACAGAAGCTAAAACAGCCACACAATCATGTAGTGAACAAAAAATGCTTTAAGTTGAAAATGTGCCTTCCTATATATTGTCATGATGAGCAAAAAATTAAGTAGTTAAATGGAGAAAATTCCCATATTTAAGAAGCTAACGGCAGCTAATTTTGTCATAATGCAAAAATTTCTCAAATTTAAGAAACTACAAAGAGAAAATTGTCACATCTAAGAAGCTAAATGAACATTTTTACACAGAGAAAAGTAAAAGCAGAAAAAAAATCCCCTCTTTGAAAGATGAAAGTAGACAATCCTCACATTATGAAGCCAAAAGCAACAAACTCTCACAATAATCAGGCTGAATGCAGAAGGTTCCCACATTTAAAAATCTGAAAAAAATCTTTCCTGTTTAGGAAGATGACTATAACTGCACATGTGTGCTGTGTGATTGGCCACACCCCAGCTGGTTGTATATATTTAGAAGTAGAAAGCAGCAGCCATGTTACTATGGTAATAACTTGATAATTATTTGTTTGCACTTATGCTGATCACCTCCAGCGTTGACACACACGATGACAAGTGTCAGGGATCTGTTGGTAAAACACCTGCTGCAGGTATTTTGGTTTGTAGCTGTGCACAGGTTACAGGTGTAAAATACACAGAAAATAGACTGAAAGTGTAAAAACATACAAGTGTGCAGCATTAGTGTAACTCAGGATGTCGTACTTGTAGAAGTTTGATTGGTTAAAAAAGAGGCGTCAGCTGCTGTGCACTGTCATTAATTTGTCCTCAAGCTGGCATCACATGTTTTACAATTAAAGGTGTTTTCTCCCTTTGAGACTATTTTTTTTTTTTTCACATGAACACATTTTGTCTTGTTATCGTCTCGTGACTGTGACTCTGAAACTGCAGCGGCTACATGAACGTTAATGTAAATATTGACACTTATAAACGTATGTGCCATCAGTTGAAAGGCCTCTGAAGCTCAGATTTGCTGTGATGTCTCACTCCGGACTGAGAAGTTTGACTCGTTTCATTGCTTCAGCCCGGCTGCCAGAGAGGGTATAAAAAAAAATAAATGTGTGAGTGTGACAGAAAGTGAGAGGAATTATTATTGGACAGTGTGAAATCCAGCAGGACTGCTAAACTGAGTCCTGATCTGAAGGGCAAACTGTAATTAAAACATGAAACGTGGCAGTCTAATTTGTTGTGGAAATGCCTCTGAGGGCAGATTATGAGGAGTTTCAAACGACACACAGAAGCAGCTCCTCTCTCTTGTGACCGAGAAAATGTGCTTCTACAAAACTCTCTTAAACACAGAACAAGTGCAAACACAGCAGATGCATGTGTTTGAGGGAGAAATAAGTCAGAGCAGCAGTTTATCCTCGCAGCACTGATGGGGATTCGTCGCTCCTCGGCCTCAGAATCAAAGCACTCAGACTTTTCTTTCTGGTTTTTATATTTCACAGACAGAAATCAACAAATGTAGCAGCAGCAGCAGCAGTGCAGCCAGATGTTGTGAGAAAACCAAAAATCTGGCAACAGAAGTGGAAATGTCAACTTCACATTTCAACAGTCGCAAGAACAATCCAGTTATTGTTGGTTTGATTGATGGGGTCATTTCATGTAACCTGTGCTTGAATCTTATTTAACCCCGTTATTTAATTAGTTATTTTCTGTTTGGAAAAATGTGTGAGTGATGAATGTGCTGTTATCTGACTTTATGTTCCCATTTCTCTTTTATTTTATTAGATTAATTATTGACAACAGGACAACTGGTGACAGTACCCAGCTGGATTTGAACTGGGGAGTGGTGGTTTAACATGCAGTGATATTTTCCTAGAAATATTATCATTTAAATGAGGAGATGAAATCTGTTTCTTTGTCACATGACACTTTCTGTGTTTGTATTTTGTTGTCATTGTCATTACTTCCCTAGTTTTCCTTGAGTTTCTTCATTGGAGTGAAACCTGTCGATTTGGCATTTAACTGTCACCAAGTTGGTCTATTTGAGCCAGAAGTGACCATATTTGGACATGAAGGGAGGAGGGAGGAGGTGGGTGTGACCCTTGAATCTGAGGACATGATCCTCAGTGTATGAGACTGGTGCCTCCAAGCCACCTGTAAATCACTGGAGACCACACCTGTCTATAGATAAATTCCAATGACGTCACGGATCACATGATTTTTGTTTTGGTAGCCATATTGGACAGCAAACGTAGCTGGCATTGCATGCATGGTTTTTCATTGTTGTGCATACGGATGCAAAAGCAAACAGAAAACAGGGTGAGATGTTAAGATGATGGAGTGTTGATTAAATAGTTGAAAATTTCCACGTACAGTAAATTACATTTCAGGTTATAATCAATGACATTAGTGGATTTATTAACATCGATGTTGTCAGCATCAGCACCAATGCTGCTGATTTTATCCCAATATCTACTTTGTGGACGTCAGCGAGCTTCTGTGCGATACTGAGCTGCTGTTTTGAGATTCAATATGGCTGGCCATGATTGCTAATGATGTGGACATTTAGAAATGCCGTCCAATATGGCGGCGTAAACAAAAAATGTGATGTCTCTGAACAAGGTCTATCAAACCAACTACGACCATAAGACCCTGTTTACTCAATGTTTCACCCAAAAAATGCAAAAGTATTGTTGGATTTCCATGGCAACGGATTTAAAAAATGTTATTTTACATGAGAACGCTGGAAGGACTGAAAACACTGCTAGGCCGGTACTTGGTGATGTAACTTTGTAGAGGCCTACCCCACGATGTCACTACCAGTTCCTCCACAGACCAGAAGAACAACCAGCCGCCAATAAACAAAACAAAAAAGGAGGAAACACAGAGCAGTGTGCACACTAAACATCTGAGAAGTGAGAGTTTTATCTGGACAGACCATAAAGTGTGATTATTTCTTTGGGCGACATTCGACGCCAGACTCAGCAGCACAAGCTCACCAAGTAGGCTGCCGTTGTTGTAGTGCTGTTGTTGTCCAGTTAGTGCATGGCAACTACAATAAAGTGTAATGTGTGTGCTCAAAGCAGAACGTGACGTCAGCGTTCTCACTGAAAACTACAGCGACACGTTCACACAGCAAGAGTGGCTGAAAAAGTCCAATCCGGAGGCCGTTTTCAAAAGTTTTAGGTCGTCTAAAACGTCATTTCCACGTAAACAGGAGGCTGAAACGCAACAAAACCTTTGTGTTTCATCCTGAAACTGGTGTCGTGTGAACAGGACCAAAATCTTCCTCTTTTTGAAGCCTAATATCTCCTTAATGAGGAAATGATTTTCAGATGGACCACCAGAGAAGAAGAGTTGACTAATGACATCTAAATGACTTGTGGAAAATAATGAACTGACTGAGTAGTTCATAAGTGAAAAGGATGGTATTTGATTTGAAGTCAGTTGGAGCCAGCCTCCAGTGGCTGTCGGGGGTATTGCATCTTTTTGCACTCCAGCATTGATGTGCGTTTCCTTGACTTTCTTCATCAGAGGGAAACAGCGCCCCCTGAACTTGTGTGGCAAAAGAAGATACTGCACCATCTTGACATTTTAACCACTAAAACCATTTGTTAAACATTGACATTGATCTACTATGTGGTGCATCAGAGGACTAAATATTGATGTTAAAAAGTTCTGGTCATGATTGTGTAGTTTATTTTCCTGATTTATTTAGTAAATTCTTGTTTTCATGTGTTGTCCACTTGTGTAGGTCTCATGTATTTATTTATCTTTAGATGTTTCTTTATTTTTGACTTTCCATCAACCAGCTGGATTGGTATAACCACCAAATTAAAAGCTCACCCTGTTGTTAAACTCTGCTGTGATGGGTCATTTTTCCTGCACTCCTCATCACATGGTCATCCTCAGACAAAATATATAATTTGCAGATATTTTTGACGAGTAAATGCAGCAGACGTTTAGAACGCGCCTTTCAAACCGCCCTGGTTTCCCCATCATGAGGCCTGGCAGAGGAGCTGTGATGGCGTGAAAGTTGGGGCTTTGCCGTTGACACTGTTGGACATTCATTTCGAATTTAAGGCAACACTTAAACCACAACCATCTGGTTGGAGCGCAGTGGGACCGTGGTTAGTTATTTCTGCAGGACAACCAGCCAATAAACAAACACACCTCCGGGCTCCATGAGGCTGTTTGACCGAGAAGCAGAGACGAGATAAACCCTACTGAGATGAGAGGGTTGGGACGAGATGCAGGAAAAGCAGCCAACAGGTGCTCAGCATATGTGGGCAGTCCTTCAAAATAAAAGCATCCAAGTTGACGGCCTCGTGGAGCTGATTGATAGAATGAAGAATGTGTGTGTCCAATTGCTATAAACATTACTGATGTCATTTGATTTTATATTTTGTTTACTTTGTTTTACATAAATATGATTTTTTTTTCATGCTAAAGTGGAACCTTAGTTACATTCTGTGTTGTGGAGGAGACACATTTAGCTGTGGCACCATTCACTCTCAGCAGGTGTGAAGAAGAAAAGGATTAAACTCAGCTCAAAGTTATGTTTAGCCTGTTGCATTTTTGAAGATTTAAACAAACAATAATTTAGTTTTTTGTTTGTGAATTCCTTGTATGTTTTATGTTTCAAGCTTGTTGTACATACAGAACAAACCCACATTCATCCATTCTTAAACAAACACTGTATCAGTTGTGTATGCTATGAATGCGAACTTGTGTCGTGTATTTGAGTAAGCAGATCGATAGCGACAACTTGACTGGAGTGCTTAAGACAATAAAATCCATGAGTAACCCCAGAATGCACAGAGGTGTGGTGTATTTCCTGGAGAGAGAGGTTATGGACATGACATTAGCTAATATACTTGTAATGATGTCGCCTTATGTTGGCTCTTTGTAGCTTTCAGTGTCATACTTCTGTTTCAATCCAGTGTTTCGATGCATTAACTACACACATGATGCACAACACACATACACACAGATTGATGGATGTTTGTTGTTGTTTATCTGTGTTTGTGTTGCTTCACTGCACTGAATTCCTGGACGTCCATTTTCTGTCTTTAAAGCAGCTGAATGTGACTAATGAGAAAAAAATCAAAAACAAACAAGAGCACGAACCTCCTTTGTGTGTGTGTGTGTGTGTGTGTGAGAGACGTCCTCCAACACTGAATTATTCCTCTCAGTTTCCACACTGTTTTTGTGTGTGTGTGTGTGTTGTCCTGACAACATCCTTTGAACTCGTCTTTCTCCAGGTTGCATCAGCAAGATGTGAAGCAGATAAATGAATAATTTTTTGTTGGAATTGTCAAAAACTGTCGCAGCCTTCGTCTGATGGGCGCTGAGACCGCTCACTGTGTGTGTGTGTGTGTGTGTGTGTGTGTGTGTTCCTCAGACTACGATTTTTTTTTTTTTTTTTTTTTTTTTTTGCTTTTATATGACGAGAGAAAATCATCCTTGAAGTGCATCTTGCTGACGAGTTTAAACCTTCATGTTGTTTACAGACTTCGTGGTGTCTCCCCATCACATTAGAACGGATTAAAGTTAATTCAGGTTCCACTTCACCACATTTCTGATGTCGCTGCCAGGACAGTTCAACAGAACCAGTGTTTCTGAACCAATTTCAGTTCACTTCTGTTGTTGTAAATACACTTTTAAACAAAAGTCCCCATGAAAGTGAGTATGTCTTGTATTTTCTCGAAGATAAACAACAGTGTCTTTCACAAAATGTATTTGTATTAAATTACTGCTCGCTTCATGACTGTGAATCAGTGCTGAAAGATGATTTTTATCTAAAAGTTGCCAAACTGCTTCACACCAGGATTGAGAAAACATTGTCACTTGTTCCAGTTTATTCATTTCTTTGTCTATTCTTCTTAGTTTTTTAAAAAATCTCATATTGGCCATGGTTTGGTCCACAACACACTGAACATCTCTGCTTCTTTCTTCCAAGAATTTATGAAGAAATTTGTTTCTAAACAACCACATCCCGACTGCAGCTCCAAAGTCTACTTAAAATCATTTTCCTCTTAACTGAGCAGAATTAAAAGAAAAACACTTTACTTACACAGCTTTAATAAATCCCCTTTTGTAACAATAGAAGATACATTTCAAAATAAAATGCTACTGAACTACAAAATATGGGAAAGGAGTTGTGGGCAGAGGCAGGACTTTATTTAAAACTCCCTGTGGTTGATCAGTTAAATTATTCATGTGTTTGTACAAAGCCTCATTTTAACACTTTAAAGAGACTCAGACTATGCTGTTAAAAGGAGCTTACTCTTTCTTTGAATCATGTCAAAATAAAAGCCCACTCCTAGCATTTCAGGCCTGCCTCTCAGCTGTTAGGAGCTGGTTATCAACACACGTCCTGCCTCTGAACACTGCTAAGACAGAAATGATGGTTATTGGACCTGCGAGACGTAATCCTGTGTTTGACAATTTTATTCTGTTTTTGGGTGACTGTGTTATTCATGGTAAGGACATGAATCTGGGTGTGCTCTTTGATCAAACTCTTTCATTCCAGTTTATATTAAAGAGGTGACCAGAGTGGCCTTTTTTCACCACAGAAACATTGCAAAGATCAGAGCAATCCTGTCGTTTCAGGATGCTGAGGTTGTAACGCATGCTTTTGTTTCGTCACGTTTAAATTACTGTAATGTCCTTTTATCAGGTTTGTCAAAGAAGAGCCTTTGTGCTCTGCAGGTGGTCCTAAACACAGCAGCTTGAACTCTGACCAGAACGAGTAAATGTGATCATATCACTCCAGTGCTGGCCTCTCTACCTGTTCAGGTTAGAGCAAACTTTAAGGTGCTGCTGCTACAATTGTATCTGGAATTGCCCCATTGCACCTGTTAAATTTGGTGAACCAGTATGTCCACAATCATGCCTGATGTTCCCAGAGGACCGGGTGTCTGAGTGTCCCAAAGGTCCATAGACGGAGCAGCCTACCTGTTGAAATCAGGCAGGTATCCTCCTCTCATGTATTTAAAACAAAGCTTATGAGTTGTTTGTTTTACTGAGTCCTGTTTGTTTTCAGTATCTTTGTGGATTTCTGTTTTTATTGTCTAGTTGTTTTTGTCCCTATGTACAGCACATTGAATGGAAGAGCTTTGTGATAATTTTATTATTATTATTATTAGTAGTAGTAGTACTATTGAATTGAACTTTTGACTTTTGAACTGACTTTTATTTTGCCTCTAACACAAGTAAAATAAAAGTAAAAAATAAAAAAAATAAAGCCAAAAACATTTCTTAGCCAGGCTTTTATTGTGAAATATCTGCAGGCACATATTGGTTTTTAGCCTCTATCAGAGATCACACTTTTAACTGACTGCTGGTTTGTATTTGAGGAAACATGACACATTAAATTCCACACATTAAACATTCATATTGAAAATACTACCTCATAGAAAATGTCAGTGCACTCGTTCTGTGCTTCAGCGAAGTTTTTACGAAGCTTCCTGTTTGTCAGCTGCATGACACACGACTACACCTGGACATTTTCACTGAGTCAGAGCCGTCGGGTTTTTCAGCAGCAGCAGCTGAGATGTTTTATTCATCCCAGGCCGTCGCTGTCGCCTTGACAGCGTCCTGGTCGTGGCGTTCTGACAGGGACGAAGCGGGGGAACGGCTGGATGTCTCATTTCCCGACTCACCCTGATAAGGTTTAGTAAAAAGGTTTAAATGGCAGTGACAGGTGTCGGCCTCCAGACTTCACTTTACATCACTCTCCTGTTAATTTTTTCCCCTGTTATCTCTCTCTTCCTATTTGTCGCTCTGTCTCTGTTTCATTCCCACTCTCTCTTCCTCTCAGACTCGTCTGTCTTTCATTTAGAGACTTGTTGTTTTTTTTTTTATCCCGCTGATTGTTGTGGCCCGAGGCGATGTTGTTGTGCTGGCGGTTGTCATCATTCAGCAGGAAAAAAAAAGAAATATCTTCTCAGCTGTTTTATTTCTTTTCTTCATCTTGCCACAATATTCCTCCCATGCTTAAAGGATTAGATTATTTTGGTGTGACATCCACAGCTCTTTCTTTTCTTTCTCTTTACAAAAAGCTCTCTGGAGGAGGAGCCGTAAATCTGTGTTTTCCAGTCAACACTTGTGCACTGTTCTGTTCAGATGCTCTTTGAAAATGTATGACAATATTGACACTGACGGGGAGAGAGAGAGAAAATCTTAACTCCACCACTGAAAATCTGGAGGTGGATCGAGTAATGAAATGTGTTACTTAATGCATCAGATGCTCCTGTCGGCTGCCAAATCAAACCACCAGTTTGGAAATTGATTTCCAGTCTTACAGCAGCCATTTGCTTCAGTTTGCTTCCATGAAAATCAGGCGTGTAGTCAGAAATGAGATGGCGCTCAATTGTTCGAGAACAAAATAGTTGGACAGTGAAAAAAAAATCGACAAATGTGGACGCTGTGAGACGGACTGTCAGCACGCTAATGTGGTCATGTTAGGATGCTAATGTGCTAATGTTTGCATGTGTCTGTAAATAGTACAATAACTGCAATTGAATGATGCATTTGAGGGAAATTGGTAGGAAACACCATCAGAAGTCAGATTATCAACTCGGTAACTTGGAAAAAGGCAAAGTTAATATTGTTGTGGAGTTTTATTCATGTGTAGCCTGTGTTGTGTTTCCCAGGTAAGTGAAATACATGTTTGGTGTTGGAAGAAAAACAACAAAGCAAACCTGGAGGCAGTGGTGGTTTTGTGCCTCGAGCGTGCTGAAGTTGTATACGATGTGATTTGGAGTTAAGACCTAACACAAGGATCTGTTTCAGCTCCTCTCACAGAAAAGAGGAACAGCTTCTCGTTTTTATTCCCCAGTCTTGGCCACTTCTTTGTAATTGTTTTGTGCTGTTTGAAGCCAGAAGTGACCATATTTGGATGACAGGAAGGAGTAGGGGAGGGGGGAGGGGTTTAGATTCTATGCTGTCGACAACAGTGTAGAATTGAACCTAATGGACGTGTCCATACGATCTAACATGATGGCTGAAATGTCCATACCAATGTTAACCCTTTCTGCTGGTTTGGACCGCTGTGGGGTCAGTGTAATCCACCCACCCAGACTGAACAGACCACTACAGAGCTCCACGTGCTTGTGTTTATTTATTTATGCAAATTTTCCTCATTGCAAGCGGCTTCCTGAGATTTAGCTTTTGCTCGTGACAATTCCTTCATTTCTGCATAATGGCCTGATTCAGTGTCAGCTCAGGGAGCTCAGTTGGTGGAGGATGAGTCTCTAAACCACAGGGTGGTGGTTTCGAGTCACGTGCTGATTGTGATGGTTTTAATTTATCTTTAAATAAAAATAACTGTGTATATTCTGTGTGTTTTGACACTTTTGTTTCCAGCTGGGTAGTTTTCATGTTGTAAAATAGATATCTGATCTAAAGTTTTCATGATAATAACATTTGGGATGGTTGTTCATGATGCTCATGATACTCTTCTCTAGATATATCAATAAATGTACTTCCATTTTGAGTATTTGCTTGTAATTAATAAACACTGAAAATGTCATGGAGTTATCTTTATTAATACTGAAAATATGGCCTTTTGAATATCGATATACAAAAATTGAAGTAAATTCTGAAAAATATTCAGTACCGAAAGGGTTAATTATTCAAAGGTGTTGCGTGCATTCATATTTAACCCCTGTACGCCCCCGGGGGTCTCCTCGTACCCCGATGAGCATAGGAGGCGGGCTACGAGGAGACCCTCGGGGGACGTACAAGGGTTAACCATAAATCACACTCTACACCACAACAGTTGTTAATTTAAAAAAAAAAAAAAAATTAATTCTATCTTTGAAATTTTTATTTTTCATATTGTATTTCAACTAGATTTTTATGCAGTTTTATTATTTTATACATATTCTGTTTTTTACCTATTTTTTTCTTCTTATTATGAAGTGAGTTTTATTTTCCATCTTTTTTTGCATGTCATCTTTGATTTTAAGTGTATTTCTATCATGAAGCACTGTGTGTATGAAAGGTGCTGTACAAATACAGTTCATTATCATTCCTAATAATATTATTATAATGAGTTATACATTTTACAGTGTGGCACTTTCCCAGGTATGTGACTCTCACTGTGATAATCAGATCTCTGCAGCCTCTTCCTTCAAACCTTTTTCAAACCTTTTTTGTGGGGCAGCAGACACAATAAATAGTCCACAACATGTGGCCAGCTGTTTCACTGACTCAGTAACTTACTCTCACCTGGAGGCATGTGCTTCACTGTGGCTGTAGCTGCGTGATGTTAAAGCGAGAGCATCGTGATCCAGTGTTTTGTTCGTGTGGTTTCCCTGTTCCTGTCTCTGTTGTGTGATCGTCTGCCCCTCCTAACTTAGTCTCACCTGTTTTCACTTTACTCACCTGTCTCCAGTCTGATCATCAGCCTCTTCCTCACTTATACTCTCACTCTGTCTCGTCTTTACCACTTTGTCCTGTCGTCCTGCCTCACTGGGCACTTTCACTGTTAGATTGTTGGACGTTTCTTTACTTTTGGACTTTCTTCAGTGAACCCCATTGGATTTAATGGGCCTGTCCTTATTTTTCCTAAGTTGAGTCAGTTCATTAAAAGCTCACTTTTTGTTTTTTGTCACGCATGTGGGTCTTTTTTCTGCAAAGGCTTTCCACTACAAAGGTCCATTTGACCCTTCCCCCAGGTTTTTAAGTGGAAGCACAAAAGCAAAAGAAAGTAAAGAGTTAAAAACAACTCCAGAAAGTGATTGAACATAGTCTTCATGTTAGCAACAATCACATCCTCTATATAGAAATGTTTTTTTTTTTTTTTTTTTTTTTATTTGAACAAGTTCACTGTCCCTGACTGTGAGGAGAAGTGATGCCTTCAGGACAAACTCTGGGAAAAAAATGACCCATCGTTGACTGGAGCTCCACAACCATGACAAAAACATAATGAAAAACATTAAATATGGCACCTTTAAATAATTGTGGGTGTGGTCTCCATGAGTGACAGGTGCAAGCTGTCAGACGGTCACCACGTCACGTTTAGCAGCAAACATGAGGGAGCAGGCCATTGGTATGTTGAGATCCAGAACGACTGAAGTGAGGGTAGCAGGGTCCATAGATGCTCTATCTCAAGTCTACAGACATGTCATGCATAAACAGGTACAACAGCAGACAGGCCATGAACCGGGCAACCACGTGTCACCACCTGTGTGCAGGGTCGGCTCCTGCAAGTGAGGATTTATCCGTCGGGTTTTTAAAGTCTCGACCAGTTGAGCTCAAACCATCAAAAGAGCTCAATGAAAGCTTTCAAACAATGTCCTAATGAAACACACATGAATAAACAGGGATTGTACCGTCTGCCATGTTATTTTATTGTTTGAGCTGAAAAATGTGGCTACATTGTTTCAATACGTGCAAGTGGTTGTAAACAAACTGTTAACTATTCTGTTATAGTTTGTATTTTACTTTGTTGGGATTTTAATGCCTCTAAGTGTAGGAGAAATGTCCCTGACTGCACCAAGTTCTGCATTAAGGACAAACTCAGGCAACAAATTAAGGGTGTGGTCTCCTGAGTGACCATCAGCTGTCATCAGGCTCCACCCCCCATCACGCACCTTCCCCTGCTCCTCCCTCTCATCCAAATATGGTCATGTCTTATCAAAGTCTTGCTTTCAAACCAGTAGTCCACGGGGAACAAATTAATAAATCAAACATTTCCGAGCACTTTTAAATATTTACTTTTAACAGTTTGCATTGATTGCTGCAAGCTCGAGGAAGAATCCAGAACAACACAACAGATGTAATGTCAGATAACAGCATCCCACCTGCAGTGCTGGAGGAAGTATTCAGGTTCAGAGAGTAGAAACAACCAATTTAAAAAAAACTCCCTTTGATTGTTATTACACATCCAATATTGTTCGATTGACCCACAAACCGGAGACAGCGGTGCAGCACAGTTGTGTAGGTGGCCCCGCCGGCCCCCGACAGCAGGAACACAGAGTGGCTTTAATTTCCCTCGAGGTGTCAGTCCTGCGTCCTCAGTCCGACAGTCATCAGGATACAAACTCCCATCATCACTCGGAGGATTAAACAGCCGATCCACATTCAATATTGCTTATTTAATCCACATTCTGTGCGTATATGAGGAGGTGGATGAAAGGGAAATATCTCCGTGTTTTCCTTTGCCACTTTGACCTGTTTCATTTGTATTGCAGAAATATTAATAACACAACAGGGATATGAAATTTTTTTTTTTTAAACAGCAAATTGATCAGCATGAAGGGAGGCAGCTGCTGTTTGAGAATCAGAAAACAACTTTTCACTCTAATGAGTAATAACTGCTCGAATCAAAAGGTCGGAAAAACATTCAGGGTGTTTTAACGGCAGCGAAATATCAACCGCTGAGGTATTCAGCGTGAGATTGATGCACCGCGAAAACATGTCAGCATCTTAATTTAACTCTGAATCGCAAACAAGCCGACCACTGAATAAAATCCAATTTGTTTGAATATACAGTGACCTTTTCGGAGTGGTTTATGGAATATATGAGTGTGCCTTTAAGTGTTTGTGTCAAGGATGAATAATGAAGATAACTCCATTAGCTTTGAAGCAAACTCAAGTAAAGTGTGTTCCACGGTGACATATTGTCGCTGTGTTTCGATGGAGTCCTGTGATATTTGGTGTAGTTTTCAAGAGAGGATGAATCTTAATGAATTCCAATTCACATATAGATCGTACAAAATAGTTCCTCATCTTCAGCTTAAGCATGAGTTGAATGAGAATATGCTAGAAACATCCTAACTAGTGGATCAGTAACTGGAGAAGGTGTGGATTTACTTGGAAATGCACTATTTTATTAATCCATCCATCCTAAACCAGCTTATCCAATCAGGTTGTGGGGAGCCTTTTCCTGTTGGCAATGTGTGAGAAGGGGTTCACTGTGAACAGTGAGTGAGTTGTATGACATGTTATTTGAGAGAGTCTTGTGCAAAATGAGTCAAAAGTGTGCAAAGTTCAGTTTCACGTTATTCAGCAGCATCAAAGTGCAAACTAGTTGAAGCAATGTACCTTCACAAGTGTCTTTGCTGAGTGGTGGCCCTCAGTTCAGCTGTTCAGGAGGAGCTCAGAGTAGAACCACTGCTCCACCTTATTGAGAGGAACCAGTTGATGTGGTTCAGGCGTCTGATCAGGATGGTCGCCTCTCTTTCAAGGTTGGAAGTGACCGGCAGCAGAACCGAACAATAAAGAGGGAAGACAGGAAACAGCACGGTTTTGTTGTTTTATCTTTATTTTAAAACGCTAAACAGCATGTTAGCCTCTCGATGGGAAATTTGAAAACAAAAAAGCAAGACCGAACCAACAAAGTCAACCAACAAAGTATTATGCACACTCTGCAGGAAGGAGTTTTCTTTTCATCGAAGCACTTTCAGCTTAAAATACCACATTAACAGGAAGCAGATGTTAGTCGGGGATTGACTCGGGCACTGAGAACAATACAACAATGTACTGATATTAAAAAATGTCCTTTTACTTTGTACTTTTGAATATTAGTATTTTTAAAGGTAAGTACTTTAGTACTTTAACTTGAGTAACATTTTGACAAATAACTTTTATTTGTAGTTGAGTAAGATTTGATCATGAGTATTTTTTTTGAGTACTTTGACTCAAGTACTGAAGTTGAGTACTTTGTCCACCACTGCTGGCAGGGTCTTGAAGGTGTGGAGGTCTGGGTCTTAACGCTGTATTCAGACTAGGGGCGTCAGAATTTTTCGCATCGTGTGTACTCACGACAAGTACTCAGGGATGTGTATTTGCGATTTCACCACTCACGACTAACAGCCAATAGGATCACTCATCCCAGTAACCACAGCGACTACCACTTCTGCCATCAACAATGAACAAGATCGTAAATATTGCTTCTTTTACCTGTTGTTGTCCCAGAAACAGAGAACAGCTGCTCTGCCTCTTGGTTCCTGTGTCATAAAGCTCTGGACGGACAGAGACGGCAACAATAAGCTCGTCCATTGCTGTTAGGTGATGCTAGGGAAACAGTGATACCACGTGATGCGAATTTGTTGCTCGAGTTAAAACTTTTTCAACTCACACGATGTGACTGTCATGTCTACTTGCTCAAGTACATGTGAAATTGCGTCTACTGACATTTACCATGTAATCCCATTGCACGACAAATTCATGCCAGAGTTAGTGTGAACCTCCTGTAAGAGCTGCTGGTGAGGTGCTTGCTGGAAAGACGATTGCCTCCTCAGGTAACCACGCCTCCTGGCTGGAGCTAAGAACACAAAGACCAGAAAGACTGTGGCATGGGAAGGCCATAACACTGCTCCTCTGATACCAACCTCCTCTCAGTACCACACAGGACCAAGCACCAGACCTGGTGGAGGTTTCTCTGTTGGTGCCTCCACCATCTTGAACTCTGTCCCCAAACCCATCCAAGACTGTACCAACCTGCACATTCAAAGCACACCTCTTCAGATCTGTATTTAATTACACTTGATTAACTACAGTGTAATTGTGAGCTTCTAATGTACATTTGATCATGTTTCTTAGTTGTGTTTTGACCTCATATTAATTCTGTATTTGTTTGTACAGTGTGTTATGACCTTGTGTCCATAATTTGCTGAACTTCACAAGATTTGTTTAGACAACAGCTGAGACATCACTTAATGTCCTAAGTGCAAAAACCCTTTGGTCCCACTGCTAAGGTAGTGTTATTATTCACTGAGCACAAACCTGCCTGTGTCCATTTTTTCCTCCCTGACCAATCCATATCAAGAGGGAGGCGGGACATCCACTGTCAACACTGCCAGTGGAGAAGCAGTGAAGAAACTGATCCTGGTTGTATTGTCACTGAGAAGCCTGTTACCAGCAGGACGCCATTGTTCTCCATCGTTTTCACTTTAACCGTTCTGAAGTAAACTACAGAGGCTTGATGTTCACAAAGAAGCAACGCAGAAGATTTGTTTTTGTAACCTAGCAACAAACAGGCACTTGAGAGAAGTGTTGTAAAAATGAAGTCGTGGACACTTCCTGTTGGCCTGGATGCTTATCAGTAACATAAAAATAAATGTCATCAGAGTTATTTCTACAACAGTTCATCAGATCTGCAGCTTTAGAGTTGTAAAGGGCCCATAAATCTTAAAACACTGACTGGGGCCTTCAAGCAACTTGTATTAGTATTGTTGTCCTCTGTTTGATGAGTCCAATGAGTCAGATTTCAGTATGAAGCCTCATTTTGATGCTTCAAAACCTTAAAGATGCTGCTGTTAATACAAACTGAACACTTTCTTCAATGGTGGGCTTTTATTTTGAAATGGTGAGTGTTTCAGAGGACACAAACCTTTAATACCCCTTTTAAATAAGCTTTTATTGTGAAATATTTGCAGGAATACAGTTTGATTTATTGCCCTATCTATCTATCTATCTATCTATCTATCTATCCTAATTATGGAAATCATAAAACTCTCTTACATAATCTCTGTGCAGCATATTCAACATAATTAGTATACATGCATGGTAGCCACTTAGGAACACACTGCTCCTGTTGGTTTAAGATTATGTTTGTCTTGTTCAGTTCCCAGTAGATGAGGGAGGAATGGAAGTTACGTCCTTGCTGGAGGTGGGTGTGTTTTGCAGTGCATCGTGTTTATGGACTTAAACATCCAGAGGCAAAAGTGTTTTGCATTAAGCAGCCGTGGGAGCGAGCGAGTCAGGAGGTCAGGCGATGATGGGCTTAATAATCTATCAGATCTATAAAAAATGGCAGATGTGTCAGGTGTTGGGGAGAAGCAGCCCGAGGGCCCGAATGAAACCGTTCAACACACTGAATTTTTAATCTTTACATTTACTTAAGTTATTGGAGCAGAAAAACACACATACATATTGACATTTTCTGGATCTACTTACTATTCAGTGGATCGCATCTGCAGATCAAACGCTTTCCACTGCACTTCTTCTATTCCTGCCTCGGTTCAACATAACGCCTCGAATATGTTTAATATTCTGCAGACAACAGTTTCCCCTGAAGTTAATTTCCCTAAAAAGGAAAGCTTGATCTGAGTGCAGGCCACAATAATGTGGAGACATCTGAAAACAGCTACATCTAAATGTCAAACTACATACACTCCACACTGCAGGGTTTTCAGTTTCAGTTTCAAAAACAACAGGAGCAGCTCTGGTGATTTTAACAGTCACTTATGGTTTGATTTAGTTTTTTTAGGTGTTAATTATACAAGATACTTGTCAATAATATGCAAATGTATTTAAAATTACAGAACCAATACTTCATTTTACACTTATTTGTCACTAATTGTGTCAAATTTTGGGAATGTATTTTCAGCATTAAACTTGATTTTAATGGGTTTATCTATTCAATTAAACATGCATATTTGTGAATGTATGATACTTTTTGAATATATTTGAAACACTTAAAGAATTATTTAAAAAAAAAAAAAGATC
>OOFC01047713.1:0-10489 GCA_900323345.1 Pseudochromis fuscus
ATGGATATGGAAATCCCACATCAACTCTCATGAAGAAACAACTACTTACTCAGTGTTCGAATATCCGCAACAGGAAGCTACTATCGCAGTTGGAGGTGGATGAGGTACAGGGTGCCTCATCCAAGGTACAACGATGCTACGGCAAGGGAAAGCCAGGACGACAGGTCAATATGAAACCAACCGCCTGATGTACGCAGCAGCAACAGTCATCCTAGAGATGCTAGGCTACAAGATGAAGAGCATGAGTAGGCCGAAGGAGCAGCCATGGAAAATAAGACTTGATGCAAAAATCAATTCAACAACGAGGAGAAAAGTTAGCCTCCTAACAGAGCTAAGCAGAGGTGTGAATCTCAAGAAAGAACTGCCCAAGAAGTACAGGAAGCTGTCCACAGCAGAGGCTCTGGAGACTGCTAAGCACAAGCTCACAGCCCTGGCTACCCGGCTGAAAAGATACAGCAGAGAAGTAGAGGACTGGAAGAGTATCTGGGACAAGGACGCAACACATAACACCCAGGCCCAATGGCTGACTGCCCTCCAGGCAGAACACAGTAACCTCCCAGAATAAGATCCAGTGGTCATCACTACAGCAGACATCCAGGCCAGAGCATCTAAGATGAAAAGCTGGACAGCACCAGGGCTTGACATGATTCACGCCCACTGGCTTAAGAAGCTAATTGCACTCCATGAATGCCTGGCAGCACAAATGAACCCGCTACTAATATCAGAGACCCACCCAGAGTGGCTGACCCAAGGTCGGACGGTCCTCATCATGAAGGATGAAACCAAGGGACCAACACCATCAAACTACCGACCTATAACATGCCTTAGTACTACATGGAAGCTCCTGTCAGGCATCATAGCGGCTAAGATGAGGAGGCACATGGATCAATACATGAGCAAACACCAAGCACCAACTACTGGTCGACAGGGCAATTGCAGGAGACTGTAAGACCAGGAACACCAACCTGTGCACAGCCTGGATCGACTACAAGAAACCCTATGACTCAATCCTGGCCACTGGAAGAGATCCAAGCCACAGACATCAAGACAAAGAAGCTCCTCACAATGCATGGTCCAGCATCCTGAGACTATACACGAAGCAAAAAGAGGGGGGCTGAGGTCTGAGGACTGTCAGAGCCGCGATCCAGGAGGAAACAGTTGGTCTCGGGGAATACGTGGAGAAGATGGCCCCTAATGATGAACTGCTGAGTGAAGACCTCAGGCAACAGAAACCCGACAGGGAGGAGGAGGAACCTGGAGAGCCATCATGGAAGGACAAACCCCTGCAGCAGCATTGTGTACAGAGACATCTGTACTGAGGATGGACTGAAGGTCCCAGGGTCGAGAACGACCGACGGAGAACAACAAGATCCTGCTGGACTTTTGGATCCAGACGGCCAATCAGCCCAACATGGTGGTGGTGGACACGCAGCAGAAGACTGAGGTAGTGGCAGAAGTAGAGATCCTGAGGAACAGCAACATCAAGAACAAAGGACACGAGAAACTGGAGTAAAACCGAAGGCTCAATGAGGAGTTAGAGAAGATGTGGGGGGTACACTTTGAAGGTAAATGTGTTCATAAATCAAGTGAATTGCCAAAGTCTGTGATTTACTTTTCTACCTCTCTGCGAGGAACTGCATTTGATTTTTACAGGTGTTTATATTTTATCATCATTATTATTTAGATTTTTATGAGTGCTACACTTATAAACTTGTGTGGGGAAGATTTTGATTAAAAAAATTAAAAATACTCCTTTGAGATAACAGTATGTTTGGTTGTCTCTTCTATTCATGCTGTGCAGAGGATAAACACATGTGGTGGGTTTTGCTTCATAATGTGTGATATTCCCTCTGAAATAAAAAGCATTTTACATCTGGATCCCATGTTTTCAGGTGACAAAGCTCTTTAAATGATGTCTGCCTCAAACCTTTGGGACTAAAATGCCTGTAAACTTGTTGCACATCAGTTCTAAGAGGGACTGCAGGTCAGATGTTGCAGAGCAGATCCAGTACATCCCTCACCTACTGACAGTTAATTTACTAAAGCTTTTCACTGTAAGATTCTAGGCTCAGACAAAATGTTTTCATCTCTGCTGTAAACTACCTGATATCACTCTACCCTGATGAAAGGCACAAAAAAGTAATGATGACTTCCACTTGATCCAGATTGTTCAAGGTGTTACCTTTTTATAGACACCAAGATTGTGCATCTAGTCCTTGCAGTTGTTGAGTAATTATTGATACAGGGTGACACAAAAAACGATTTATTTAAACGATATTTATGTAAAAAACAAAGAGTGATGGAAGAAAAATATTTTAATTGAAACCTTAAAAGATGCCATTTAATAAACAATGATGGAATTTTTATTTTTGTCTCACAGTTGTGCCACTTGCACATGTTTGCCAATACGCACTTCAAAAATTCACTCTGTACTTTGGGCTGATATTTCAGGCAGAAATTGTCAAAAAAAAAAAAAAAAAGTCTAGGGTGTAAGTGGTTAAAAAAGTTGCATCCCGTTCTCCCCGATTGGACAACAGACAGAGTTGGACACCTGATCAACTTCCTGAAAAGGTTGCTCCTCAACACTATCCATGAAATTCTTAAAACGAACCAAACAAAGTGGAAACTTTTCAAAACAATAGAACATGTTTCTGAGGTATACCGTATTTTCTGGACTATAAGCCGCTACTTTTTTCCGACGCTTTGAACTTAAACACCGATGTTTCTCATGTATCGGCGGCACGAAGCTCGTTGGCGTTTTACAAGCTCCGTGCCGCCGATACATTTAGCCTCGTCACATCAGACCCGGTCAGAGTGGACCACATGAAACTGTTTGAATAAATTCAATAGCAGCTTATAGTCGGGTGTGCTCAATAGTCTGGAAAATACGGTAATCCAGCTGTACCGGTGCTTTAATAGATCACTGAACTGCACTTTATTCCACTTTATTGTGATGTAATAGTAACACTATCTTGCTATATCATTCATGTATTATAAGTAATACAGATGTTCAGGATTGGATCTTGACCAAAATGTAATCTCTGCTCCAACAAAATCTTTTCTGTTCAGTAGTTTTTGTAAAATGTTGCTAAGAAAATGATGCAAAAACATAACTTCAGGCAAAAACACATCTTCTTTACTGAGGTAATTAAACCACCAACTAGTAAGATTTGTCCATTTTCATAAATGCAGCACAACAGAAAACAGCAGATTTCACAGGCAGTCCACATCTGCCTGTCCTGTGGTTAAACCCTGTCTGCACAGGACGGTGAGTCAATGATTATTAAGCCTTGTGCAGGTGGGACCAATCAGTGATGTGACCTGCAGCAGCTTGCATCTCTCTCATGGTCGGACGTCACCGGCTGAGACGCAGGCATTTGTACCACAAATGACTTTCAGAGTGTTATCGCTAAACAGATTAATTTCAGAGTCATTTACAGAGAGGGCCGGGGGTAATGTTCTCATCCCAGCTTGATTCCCGCAACACTCAAGATTTGTGAGTCAATGACAAAATTGCTGGTGTGGGAGTGAATCAGCTTTGTACTTTGACACATGTTGGAGAAAAAAAGCTCCTCTCCACCACTTTAAGTTGCAAAATATTTACACCAAGACTGAGGTACACTCCAAAGAGCAGCTTTCATAAATTGAAGTAATTCAGTCTGCCTGTTTCTCCCACTCATATTTTGAAATGAATGACTTTACTCGACACCCACTGAGGGTTTCACCAGCAAAGGCTCATATTAAGGATGATATTCATTTTACAGACTAATATGAGTCATATCTGAACATAAACAGAACTGATGAGCGCTGTATTACAGAACACTAAGTGTTCAGTGTTGATGCTAATGGATAAAGAGACAGGAGATGTTTGTGTGGTTCATTCTGTTTCACTGCTTTTCACCCACTGACCCCGGCATTAGATTTAACCCCAACATTAACCAAAGACAGTAGTAAGATAGTAGTAGCATAGTGAGGTGCTGCTTTAAGATGAATGAATAAATGACGTCCTGTTAGTGCCACATTCAGGACACTTTAGCTCAGTGGCTGCTCCACCAGCACTGGTCCTGAGGAAGAAACAGGTCACTGTTTATTACATATCAGCCTCTGCTCACCCACTAACTCTGGTTATTTTAGTCACAGGTGTGTTAAAATACAGTCTAACGGGGAGTATAGAGGCTTTAAACATCTCTCAGAGCTACACATCTGGCACATCTAAACATCAGTGTAGATAATATGGTAGATATATTTATAACCATCTAATTCTCTGATAATCACTGTCTTGGTTTAGACTTTGTTGTACAAATGTTATTATGGTCACACACAGAAATGATTTTATAACCAGTATAACTGTTAGCTACCATAGAAGGAGCTCAGTATGAGTAATATCTACCTAAAGACATGTCCTCACCTGTTGAAACCATCTTTCTCAGCAGAGTGACAGAGGTCTGGTGTGAACTGGCAGACCATGGCTAACACGACATCACCGGTTGATTTGTGGACACACATTTTGCAGCCAGGACTTTGGTATCTGAACGTCGCCATGTTGGTTGTTTGGAGCCCGAAGTGACCATATTTGGATATGAAGGGAGGAGTGAGGAGGCGGGTCTGACCCTCGAACCTGAGGACACTGTCCAAATGAAACCTGAGGTCATCGGTGAATAAGCCTCCAAACCACCTGTACATCCTTGGAGACCAGAGCTGTCAATCAGACTAGCCCCGCCCCTAACTCCTCCCCCCAGATCTCTGTACTACCATATTAGCCTGATTTTTGAGACCTGGTGGCTGTGTCCATTTATTATACAGTCTGTGATACGACCCCACTGAATCCTGCCTCTTGCTGAAGCATTTCTCTCTATCCATAAGCATGTGTATGTACATATATATTGTGTAATACATGTAATATCAGATACTTTTGATTCTGCAAACATAGTCTTGTTTGTATTATTTGTCAGGTGGTGATATTTGTGAAAGTGCTGCAGCTTAAGAAATGTATTGATGAATATTTCATGATTAAAACTGATGGTTTTTGACTGGAAGTTGATTGGAAGGAGAGTTTTGGTGGTGATTGGTGCTCTCCTGCTTCATTTTACTGACCTGTTTGTCCATATCTATACACAGTCTATGGGACAGATACAGCTGCACAGGTTGAAATATTAACCTGTGTAGTATGGTACCAGTTTATACAGCTATAAGTAAGAGTGCTGGTAATGATTAGTAACTTGTTTAATAGATTTGTAATTTTTACCAGACACTAATTAATTTGACTTCAATCCTTCCAGTGAACAGCTGTGAAACACTCAAACCAAGAGCTACTACAGCTGAGCTGAATTTACAAATGGTTCTTACTTTATCAATTCAAACTGGCAACAAAGTAATAAGAAGAGAGTGAACATCTGATCATGAGAGTAGTTCCCACTCTATTAAACACTATCACTTTGGTAATAACATGTCCATGTGTGCAGTAATACTGCAGTTATGAATGTTGGTGAACCAGTAGCAAGTACTGCAGGATTCACAGTTTCCAGTTCAGTTGTAATTATCCAAAATCTCATCATCATACACAGCCTTTGGTCTTGATGTCCCACATACCTGATGTATTAGTCATCAATAAACCCTAAAGATGTTTTGTCAGAGTAGGTAGGACCACACTGGGTACCACACAAGCTGAGCCTGAATGCTCCTGTCAGATGATCTGACTGATCAGACTCCACTCCTGGTTCATATTCAGTCTCAGCTTTACCACTGCTGAGTAATGGATCACTGAGGGATAAAAGTTTCAGAGACAGTGGTCTAAAAACCCTTCAGCCACTACTGCTGCAGATCACACCTCAGTTTCACCAGTCAGTGACGAGTGGTGAGCGTGGAGTCAGTGATGAGCTGACAGCTCTGAGGCAGCTGTTCAAAAATGGCCAAAGGTGTTAAACTAACTCTGAAAGGTGTGAACCTGGAAATGCTGTCATGGTGGTGGTTGTAAATCTGAATGTTATTCAAGATAAATCCACTCTGACAAGTTTTTGATGAAGAGTTTACAGTGGGACACTGATTCATCTGCAACAGTGATCAACAGACAACAAACTAAAAACACATCCTGACCTAAAGACCTGGAAACTCTGCAGGTCTGTCCAAACGAAATCAGTGTCGGACTGTTTGTGACCATTATATATTTAAAATGCAGCTCTGTCAGAGACAACATGTTTGGACATGTCAGCACCATGTCTGGTTTTTATTGTGGTTCATGTGAGTCATGACTTCATGGCAAAGAAAACAGAGCAGCAGAGATACTGGGATTTCATGTTACAGACGTCAGAGGCTTCATGCATCATGTTTTTCCAGTAACTTCACTCATTATGTTGCTTTTATAGACATAAGATAATGAATGTTTTAGAAAGTTATATAGTTTCCCAGAGGTTTAATGCTCGGTTGCATGTTTTGTCCTTGTTATTGTAAGCATTAAAGGACCGAAAAAGATGTTACTTTATTCATAATATATTTTTTAAATTATCTGAATTTTTTTTCTGCCAAAAAAGTGAAGGGAAAGTGATGACCAACCACTACGTATGGGTGTGACACACTCAGTGCTTACACCAGAGGCATCATGAAATCATTCAGTGTTTAACATCCTGTTGACACTTCCTCTACCAGCTCAATCTGATCTTCCTTTAGTTTTGCTAAACTGTTTGTGTGGCCTTGTAGTTATTGGATATGATTGATATACAACAAACCGACTGTGGATGTTACTTATGTAGGAAGCTGCTACATAAGTAACATCCACATGAGTGCAGGACCCCAGGTTCCCCAGCAGAAGATCCACAGCATCACACTGCCTGAGCATAGATGCTCTGACTGGTCTGCTACTCTGCAGCAGTCACTGATGCTCTGTGTGCTCAGTCATGGTCTGACATTGGCAGCATTAAGGTTTTCACCAGTCCGTGCTCCTGGTCCTGGTCAAAGCCAGTCAGATCCCACCTCTGGACTGGATCATCCATGTCAGTCACATGTCCTGTCAGTGGACATGTGACTGACATGATCACTATTTACAAACATAGTCACTTAGATTTCATTTACACTTTTACATTAATTGTCAAACTGAAACTCGGTGAGAGTGATGTCACTGAATCTAACGTCATTCATGAGACGACAGAAAACAACCAGACGATCCTCAGTGTTTGTAACCACTCAACATTGTTTGTTGCTATTATTACACAGCGAGTTATAAAATCCAAGTACAGTTGGTCTTTAAGATCTAAGTTAAAGATTAAACAACAGCAGCAGAGACTCTCTGGATGACAGATACTGTGACTCGCACTAACAGGACGAGGTCTGGTGAATAACTTGTGTTGATGGTTCACTTCCATCAGGCTGTGACAGAGCCGAGCAGCAACATTAGCAGCTCCCACAAATTAGATGAAGTGAATGGAATAGTTTTTATTGTTGAGCTCTTCCTGTCATGTTGAGCCAAACTGGCTAATTGTCTCTAAACAACACGCTGTGTTTTTCATTTTCCTCAGAGCTGACTTCTTGCAGTCATATCAGAGAGTCCAACACCTCTCAGATAAAATCTCTTGTCCTCACAAAATGAACAACTTTGCTGAAAGAAGCCAGCGCTGACCGTCTGTAGATGGTTTCTGATGTCAGGGTATCAGCATCTCCCCAACCTCCACCTTGTGAGGTTCTCAAGACGTCTGAGCTCTCGCTGTACGAGCTTATTTCTCCAGACAGGGTGTGAAGCCACATCCCAGGTCAGAAATCCCAACATTAACTCCCCCAGAAAAGACATGCATGGAGCGGTAATAGGAAAATGTGGGAAAGCCTCTTTGGCCAAATGGATTGGCTGTTGTGTGGCAAACATGGAGCGTATTTACAAAAGGTTCAGCAGATTAAACTTTTGCCCCGACCCTCCTCCTGCTCTGGGTGTTGGTGCTCGACACATGAGGCCAATCTCTTCCTGTATGAAACCATGCAGGAGGAACTGGACACATTGGGGCCTCTCCATCACCCACCGTGGATAAGGATGTGAGGTAACTGTGTCTGAACAACTGAAAGTTGGAGCAAACGCACAGTGAGGAGACAGATCTCCTCAGGCGGGGGCCCTCTAACCCCTCCCTTCAGAGACCGGGTCTGTCTTTGTACTGGCAAACCCCTGGTGGTTGTTACTGAAGAGCAAACGCACTCAGGCGTGAATACCCACTGTCTGTGAATGCGGTGAGGAGCAGAGGACTGCAGGAGCGGAGGGCTCCTCTGGGTCCTGGATCCAGAGGGGAGTTACTAATAGGATTGGTTCTGCCAGGTCTGTATCAGTGAACCGTAGAAGACGAGTCAGACAGACTCGGCGCTGCACTGCGGGGTGGGGGTCAGCTCGCTGTCACTGCGCTTCACAATGCTGATTCAACACAACATGAAATTAATAGTTTTCCTCCACACCAGTCTTAGTCATCTGATATGAATCCAGCACAGTCTTCACCCGTATTCATATTACAACCATCCTCAGACATTTACAAGTTTTAGCTGAAAACACCATCTGGACCTTTTCAACTCAACCTGTGACACAACTTCAAAGAATAAATACATGGTTTCAAATCAGCCTTTTGAATGTCCGCCATGAAAATGTTTCTACTTTCAGCTGAAACTGAAGCTCCCACATCACTGGCTGGTCTCCTCAGAGAGCCATGTCACACTGCTATTAAAAATAAATCTGAGCACTGTTCTTTATTTAATATGTTCAGCACACCAGTCTGTGGCTCTGATCCACATGAACAATTCACTACTTCTTTAGTAACTTTTTAATGTGAAGCCTTTGAAGCAGAGATATAGATCACTGGGTGAAAACACTGCCACCGCCCACATCACTGTTGCTGTAAGGATGTTTCTAGTTGTTTAGTTTTATTTAGTTCTTTAAAATGTATCATCTACTGTTTCCTTGGAGGACAGATGCAGAGTTGATGTCATATTTCAGATCAGTCTTTTTGTTTTTGATCCCCACCAGCTCCTGCTTGCTAAATACTCCACCCTGTCACTATCAGTGACCTCATCACAATCAGTCTGATTCAGTGTTAATACAAATATTCATGAGAGCAGCTTTAAAAGTGTAGCAACACCACAGGATGTATTTCCACTCAGATCAGTACCATGATGAATGTTTGCAGATTATTTCCTGTGATGCTGTTTGGCTACGTTCAGACTGCACGGCTTAAAGCTTCATTCACATTTCCAATTAAATGCAACTTAAATCTCCTGTGTGAACCTCATAACACCCAAACGTGTCCCGCATGCACAGGATGATGTCACACGAGCATGCTCAGTGTTTGCAGAGGTAAACATGGATGTAACGGTGGCGTGTATGTTATGATTTTGAAGTGTTGTTCAGCTGGAGGCAGCATGTTTACAACCTGACTGCTTTAAGGAGAAGTTTGCAGATTGGGTGCAGACTCTGCTCCCACCTTCAATGCAGAATAAAGACATCTGTCACGTATCAGTGATGTGTAGGTTGGATAAATGTGACCTGGCTGTTCAGATGGCAAAGCATCAGGTAGGTATCAAATTAGGACCACATATCCAAGTGGTCTGGGTCACATCTGAAAACACTGGATCTGTGTTGTTCAGACTGTCATGAAAAGATCAGATACAGGTCACAGATCCCCCTACTCCACCAAACAAGGACAGGTGTTAGTTCTGTGCTGGTTCTGGTCCTGGTGGTTAGTTGGTTCAGATCCGGTTTCTCCTATGAACCATTTTGCTTTTCCTCTGACAAGGAGCCAAGTTGGGGCCACGTCACCGTAAAAGGTCAGTACATCACTGCATAGGTAGCTGGTTCACAACAACCAGCTGCTAGCAAGCTAGCTGCTGTTAACAAACTACTGTTACCCTGTTACTATCAGTCCATGAAAAAATGTTTTTTTCAGCAGATATTCTAGTTACAACATGACTGAGTTAACAAAGCAGTGTTGCATCACTACGTGTGGTATTTATTCAGTTTGGTGAAATCACCATGTCCTTCCTGGTCACATATGACGGAGCAGCTCCCTCACTGTAATAATGTTTCAATGGAGGAGCTGATCGTCTGCATACGTTCTACAGTCACTACCCAGATAGCACACATACGTCTCACCGTCGTCAGCCTCTACTCCTAACATCTGTAAATGTGTCTGAGAAGCATCGGTCCACAGCTGGACACAGCTTCCCAGAGGGCGGGGTTATGTGCTCTATGTCAGAGTTGACTGTGGATCGGTGCATTGCAGGTAAACACTAAACGCCTCACATAACTGTAATTATGTCACCGTTTGTGGTATCGGAATAAATGCAACCATTTCTGAAAGCTGAGGTGAAGCTTTACAGCCAATATGTGGAGAACTGTCCTATGTGATAAAAAAAAAACTCTAAAAAAAATGAATCCTCAATTTCATAGTTTTTTCTCCACTAAAACAAAATTCTGTTTTTGTGTTTTTCTTCATTTTAAACCATCATTACTCTCTGTTAACAGGTAGTAAATTGT
>OOFC01047714.1:0-20193 GCA_900323345.1 Pseudochromis fuscus
CAAATTGAAGGAGGTGTTGATGATTAAAATCACCTGCTTTCGTGACTGGTTGGACAGAAAACCTGCAGGGTCTCGGCCTCCATGGCACGAGTTTGACACCCCTGATGTCGAGCAAAGTTATATTTTGTGACAAGATTGCTGTGGAGAGCTGCAGGTTCTGAAGTCCTCACCGTTAAAAAAAAAAAATAAAAAAATCTGCACATAAACAAAACACAAGTCTCCTGCTTGTATGTCTTTGCCAGAGTTTTATCATTACCTAACATGCTGAGGGAGTCAGGAAGCAATGACTACCAACAAACCTAGTAGATGACAGAGCTCTGTTTTCAGCTGGCTTTGGTTTCGCTCTCGGTTTGTCCTCACTGTGTCAGTTGCACTGTGCATAATTAGGAAATTGGCTGTTGTGCACAAGAATTTTTTTTCTCCCTACAGCTGTTTAGCACAAACAGATGTGAGGTGAAAGACAATCTCTCTGCGTGTGTCACAAACCTAAAATTAAGACAAACACATTGCTACAACTGTGAGACTGAGACAACGTGAATGCAAATAAGGTCCAATTCAATAATTATGAAAGAGTTTACAACTGCTTTATACACTCATTTTCAATTGATGCTCTTCAGTGTAACTTCACCTGTGTTCCTGTGGCCTGTCCTCTGCATCAATGCTCTGCCTCCAGACCTATAGTTACAAAGCATGTCCATATGAGACATAATGTGATTAATGTATTCCAGGGAGAAATCATCATCACCCAGGATCCTTAGAAAGAGCTCCAGCTTCTTTCATAGCAGCGAGATCAAAGTCCTGTGCATCCTTGTTGGTTTGAAAACGTTGCAGCAGGTCATCCCTGCCTTCAAACACTGCTGTGCACAGTGTGCTCGCTCTGGGTCTGCGTGTCACTGCTCCGTCAAGTACATTACTTCACTTGGGTGATGTTGAAAAGAAACCAGTGAATTCAGAGACCAGTGAGTGTAACTTTGCTCATGGGAACTGCCTCATTGCATGTCCGGGAAATGTGCTCGATCATCAGAGCAAATGGATCTTCATCTTCTCAGCGGCACAAAATCAACTGATCTTCTGAAAACATCTGAATTATTTGAAGTCTCACCATGGACCGCGGAGCACATCTAAATTAGGTGGGGCCCCATTGAGTCCATAAATTCAACACAACCCTAAAAAAGCAGCCAGCTGACTTACTGTTATTGCAATGTTGCAGAATTCCCACTACTAGGAGAAGTGGCCTCATACAATAAAATGTAACATGAATGTTAAACTCACCACTGCTTCATTGCTGGCAAAGAACAGCCTCCTTTGGTCATTAAACTGAATTCAGTCTCTGGCAATCTCCATATCTCTCTATTTTGGAAAATATTACTTAACCCTCTAACACTGAGCGTATCGCCGGTGATACAGAGTGACTAGCATAAACCAATTTACTGTAATTCCTCGGCCATTTGCGCTAGCGACGTGATTCCAGCTGATTCTGAAAGCTGAAGTGGAGCGTTTGGTACATATTACCTACATTACGGCATTAATGCAGGGAAATGGAGTCAAGCTGTGATGTGCAGTGCTCTGTATATTACCTATATTGTGGTAATGATTGGAAGCTCCACTTGTCAGCTTTCACAATCAGCTGGAATCACGTCACTAGCGCAAGTGGATGAGGAATTACGGTGATTTGATTGACACGTTACTTTCTGTCAGCAGCTAAATGTTTGGGATAAAGGAGTTCATGCTTTCTGATTGGTTTGTGGGTGGGACACAACGCAGCAGGCGTATGTGATTTATTTACCTGGTGTTTTTTCCCAGGTTAATCTTTTACTTTCTTTATTTTTTTGGTCCATTTTTGGTCGGGCCTGCGACCTACCAGCCCTACCGGTTCCACGGTTCATGGTCCAGTCACAGTGTCTTCATGTAAACTACACTCAGGCCTCCACCATTGTGAGCTTCTTTACCCAGAAGCATCTCGACACATTTAGATTTACAGTAGACCTCCTACTTTGTCCATATTTGAAAGGACAGTGGTAGAAAGTGGAAGAATTTTACATCTTCTTTCAGCTGTACCTTTTAGGAGTCACCACAGCAAATCATCTGCTTCAGCTTCTCTTCATCTCCAGCCCAATTTCTGCGGCGCCCTGTTGGTTACTCATTTTTCTCAATCTGTATTACCCACCAGACTCTTCCCCCCCTCTGTTTTTTATGTTCATTTTGTTTAACTTATTGCTGCTCCTAGGTTACTCCCAGGCATATGTGGCAGTGAACGAATTTTCCTGAGATCCATCTCCCCTGAAACTCACGACTGTAGTGGGGGGGGGTCTGATGAATGCAAATCTACCGCGAAAAGCACCAAGCTGCAGTTGTTGCACCAGCCAGGAATGGAAAGTTCAAAGTGCAACACAAATGAACATGCATGGAGGATTGTGCAGCCCCTTCATCTGCTTAGAGTTTCCACATATAGCTCCCGCTGCTGAGCTCTACCTGTAGCCTCAGTGATCCAGAAGATGCAATGAAATGCAGCAACCCACGCACCCGACCATATCCATCTACTTATCTCATCTTTCAGTCACAAAGTCCTCACTGAAAAGGTCACTGAACATTATTAGAGAAGACTGCAAGTCCTACAAGGGGCAACATTTTGAAAAAACAAAAGGTTGTTGCTGATTTTTAACTGAGCACATTATCACATTGGCTGATTGAAAGACGATTGCCAACAGATTTTTGTACTAGCTCAGGTGGGATAGTTTCCTCGAACTGCTCTTGAAGCCTGAAGATGAGAGTCCTTTTCTTTCATGTAAGTGAAACATGATGATAATACCTTAAACTTGCATTTGCAGCTTGTTAATCAGTCGCACATTCACACCACTTCCTGTGAGGATCCAGGAGGCGGTCAAAATAATTTCCTCTGACTGCATTTTTCAGTCTTTTTAGAGCTCATCTTCCGTTGACAAGTGTAATTTCTGGCTGTTTGACATATTTTCTCCCGGGTTCATTTCTGCTGTACTGAGACACTACAGACTCTCAGTCTTCAGGAATTTATATCCTCTGTGGCAGTTAAACATGTGAACTTTCAAAAACTTCACCACAGAAACTCAATGCCTGAACAACTGACTTGAATAGTATAAAAATAAGCGTTTGACATTAACTAAAGTGAAATAAGGCCTAGTAACAGCTAATATATTCACGTGAACAGCAGCTGGTGGTCCATGCATTGAAGATTTTTCTAAAAACAGCAGTGATTTAGAGCTGAACTGCACATTGAAATATAGTAAATATGTCAGACAACTGAGAGAGTAAATAATCCAGCCTTTACTAGTTTCCAGTAACTTCCAGACAAAACACATGAAAGCAACCTGAATTTAATATGGATCAGTTCCCAAACCTTTGTTAAAATATGCAAACAGAAGGGTTAAGAGTTTGTGCACTTCCCAGGAGATGGCATCCATTTCTACTGACGCCAAACAGGGTGGTGCACAGGGATACTATGTCAGCAATCCTGACACAGTTTCTGTAATATTAGGAGTGTGGCAGGCAACTGAAAATCCAAGGCTAAAATAAAAACTGGATGTACAGTATAATTCATAATATTGTGCAGGCAAAGAATCACAAGGGCCAGTCTTTCACAGCTGATGATGGCTCTTTATTATTGTGCCTTTGAGTGCTGAATGTTCACATAGCAAGTAGCACTGTTACCATGTCATCAGGTGGATAGAAAGGTCCACAGATCCTTACAGTCAAGAGCCATCGTCACACCAAACCACTTGAAGTCCCCTGGAAAAAGATTGAATTTAAGGGACTATTTAATCCTTTTTGATTCGTGGCTGCAGCGTTTAATTACCGAAGTGCTGAACTGCCACAGATCAAAAATAAAAATGGATCAGTATCTCGTTATAACGAGAAACTTATCTCGTTATAACGAGATAAATTCGTATCTCGTTATAACGTGATAAGAATTTATCACGTTATAATTTATATTGTTAAAATGTGCAGAGCACTGATAGAAGGTGGGACGTGGCTCGTTTACACAACATGATTAAAGTCTCAAATTCTCAAATTGTTGACTGTTGAATTGTGTTTGATATCAACCATGAAGACACAGAATTCTTCATTTCACCCAACTGGGTAGGAAGTTTATTTTAATTAGGGACAGAACACAACTCAGGTCTCGCTCACTCTCCGGAGTCTCACCAAAACAAGTCTGTGTTGAAACAAGAACAACAGGTGTGCAGCTCTGCTGCAACGTACATTTAAACAATAGCTCCTATTGTTACATAGACATGGCGAGATTCTGCAGCTACTGCACACAGTGGATGATATTGTGATAAATATGCGGACGCTAAGGAGGATTTTAAAATGCACGTGACTGTACAGGAGGAAGAACGAGTCCGATCCTCTGGTGGTAGCGTCCTTTCTTACTGATCAGCTGGAGGCACAGGAGACAACCGAAAATGTGAAACTTTTCTCGTTTTAACGAGATAAGTTTCACGTTATATGGAGATACTGATCCATTTTTATTTTTGATCCGTGGCACTTCCATATTTATTATTTAATAATGTTAACGTAAAAAAATAAAAATTCTGTTTGTGATTGTCCTTAGATGTACAAATAAAATCTTTTTTTAAGTGTATATATGTACATTTTTATATGATTACATAAAAAGTGCGACTTGTCAAAAGTTTTAACTTTTTGGGTCATGTGATATCGCGAAAACCAATCAGCATTAAGACTCCCCGAGGAACAAAAATGGAGGACAAGCTTATCAGTGCAGTCTGGAGTTAGCCTCTGAAAGGAGCACTCCTATTGGCTGTTGAGGGTGAATATTCGCGTGTGGCAGTGTTTTGTGTGAACACAGTGGATATATTTGCAGGATTAAGGTTGAGGCGAAAGTTTTTTGTGTGTGGTCCAATCAGATTGCTTCAAAGTTATGTTCCACCTACATATCCGCTTTTTGCCGAAAATACATGACAATGCGTAGGGTAGATAGTCTCGAAGTGCCGTTTGAGTGTGACTTTAGCACAGGGGTCTGCAACCCTGGTCCTCGAGAGCCCCAATCCTGCATGTTTTAGATGTTTCCCTCTTCCAACACACCTGATTCAAATCATCAGGATCATTAGCAGGCTTCTGCAGAGCTTGGCCGTTTTTCAATATGCGTACTTGTCTGTACTTACATTCTCGCGTACTTGTGAAACGTCATCAGTCGGAGACCTCGTACAGTTCCAATTCTAAGTACACATCTGGCCGAGAACGCATGAAATACCCGGATGTGTTCTCGCTCCCCCTTCTTTATCGAGCCTGCATCAGACCAGACTTGTGTGGACTTGGGGAAGCCAAATAACCCATAATGCATTTCCCAACAGTGAACAGAGATGTGTACGCTGGCGTGCCAATCGCACTTTAGCCTCGGTGCGTTCTCACCTTCCCGCAAGTCCGTACTTCAGAGTCTGACTTGCAGGTACATTCTCGCCAAGTACACAAGTACAAGTTTGCGTACTTTGAATTGAGAAATGGTCCTTGATTATGAGCTGGTCACTTCAATCAGGTGTGTGGGAAACATCTAAATCATGCAGGATTGCGGCTCTTGAGGACCAGGATTGAGGACCCCTGCCTTCGCTAAAACAGGAAATGCTGGAGGCTTGGTGATGTAGTGACTGCTTAAGCTCGCAGTTGTACTTTTCCACCACCTGGCTTTAACAGTAGGCCTCAGACTGACAGTCTATAGGGTAAAAAATGTTTCCTCTTAGTGTTGTCTTTCTACTAAGGGAGAAAACAGGTTACTGTTTATTTTAAAAAATGTTGTCAACTCTGCGTGTCATTCGTTACACTGAAACACAAACATATCCAGTTGCCTGCAGGTGTTATTATGTTGCTGGTTCAGCTGTCACACAGCAATATGAAATAGTGAACTGATCGAGGTTCTCAATACTCAAAAGTGCACAATGATGTAAGTCAGTGAGTCATTTGTAACAATCAATCATATCACCTTTTTTCCTGTAGGCTCCTGTTAAAGACTGAGGAGCAGGTTATATCGAAGTACCTGCAGGTGCTACCCCAGCAGAGCTTTAGCGGGTATTTAACATCACACTGAAAACCACAGAGAGCTAATATATGTGTGGCGCCAAACACATATTTTAGAGGCAAACCTGAACTGTGAATGAGAGAAAGTGCTATTTGTTTAACAAGAGGGTTTTTCCTAGCTTTGCACTATGGTGGTTATAATGAGCTTTGTCAGAATGACCGATTAAAACCTTCCATCACCCAGAGACTGTTCCCTCTCTCTCTCGGTGTCTCCTCTTTCCTCAGCCCCTCCATCTTTCTCAGTTTCCCCATGTGCAGGCTGTAAATAGAATCTGTCTCCATGATCAGCTGAGAAATTAAATGTACCCACTCTGGCCTCAGTTTGCCTCTCGCTTGGCATAAATAATGGGATGTGTTCCCCCTGGCTGCAGAACCATCATAAGTCCTTTATATGAGGCATCCTATTGCAGGTGCCAGGGCAGAGAAAAAGAGGGCGGCAAATATGTTGACTAATCAGCGTGCTCATGGGCTTATGTTTCATAGGAATAATGTTCAGCATGTTTACTATCTTAGTTTAGCGTGTTAGCATGTAATAATTAGCACATAACAAATGCACAGTATTATTCTTTGTTTAAATTAATATCCTGAAATGTTGAAATGTTCTGGATTAGCAAAGTTGCTATTCATTCTATAAACATTTCACCCTTCAGGGATTTTCCAAGTCAGATTTCAGAAGGATTCTGGCCTCATTAATCCCACTTTCACACTTCTTAACAAATTCAATTATGTTTCCCTAACTTAGGTAGGACAAATAGACGCTACAGTGACATTTGTGTGATTGTGATCGTACCTGCAGAAGTATTTGGACCATGCTCTCTAGGATCTCCAGAAGTGTTTGAGACCAGGCGTGGGTCAGTTCATTCTGATCTGAAGATGAAACCAAGTCCCAAGTGTGTGTCCAGATGATCTGCTGATGGCTCACCTGAAAGTTGGGGTGAAATGTTTATATTTGAACTGCAATGACCTTTTAAAAATATGGGCTGCAGGCTCTTTATCAGTGCATCAGACCATTTCAAGTAGTTTCTATGGCGTTTGTTTAGTGTCAAAAGTTGTACAAGGTCCTATACGTCTTACAAGAGTGAAGAACAGTATCCATGATTGGAAAATTAGCACATTTCCAATCCGTCTGGAGGTCCATGGTTATGACGAGCACCCTCATCTGAAAACATGCCGCAGAGAAAGGAGCACCCATGATGGTCTACCTGCATGTTTGGAAATACAATGATAATAATAGCACTTACAAAGATTATTCATTCACACCAGTGGTGGTAATCTAAGCTAGCCATAGACTGATGGAGGCATGGGCCCCACCATTGCACCTGCGGCCATCACCAAACCATTCATCCAACATTCAGACAGGGCAAAGTGGGTAAAGTGTCTTGCCCAAGGATACACCAATGACTGGGAGGAGCGGGAATCGAACCACACTTTGGTTGGTAGACGGCCGCTCTACCACTCAGCCACTGCCATCTCGACAGACGACTTTTGAGACTCTGTGGTTGGTGGGCAGTGTGAGGATGGGGTATTCTGACAGCTCTATCTTATGACCATTTATGGGCATTCACAGAGTGTTTACTGATGCAAATTAGGACTAACTGGCACTTAGTAGGATTGGGATTCATCAGCCTTACATTTTCCCATGTAAGAATACTTTAAGAATGTCTCATGAACCTTTTCTTGACCTTTTCTTACAAACAAAATGTGAAAACATTGGTGAATGAGGTCCAATTAATTTTTTTCCTGTCTATTCAGTAGTTGTTACCATGTTTGAGGCAGCACCAGATAAACACTCCTGGAGCCATGCTCAACAGTCACACAACCTCTGGCTGGTGATTCCTACATTACAGTTTCACTCCAAGTGGTTTTAGCACAGGAGAAACATCAATTAAAAGCTGTGAGTGACTCTTGTTGTTTCAGTAACACTCGCCACTAGGCCATGAAAAAAAAAAAGAAACAACTACTTTCCATTTATGATGCTTTGTTTTCACCAGAACAGGAGGTTTTTTTGAATGTGTGGAGTGTGTTTGCACGTAGAGGGTGTCTCGCCACCTCTAAGCTAACAGTATCAGATCTGTCAAACCATTAAGGTGGAACACTTGAGGTGAATGAGTGTGTTCGAATACACCAGAGAAGCGGATTGGGAGCAGAAACTGCAGCTTATTGCCAGAGGGTTTCATTTCATTCAAAACTGCATGCAGAGGTATTAGGGGAGCTGTGCCTCTTTGAAAGCTGAGCTTCATCCTCAGCCACTTGGGTGACAAGGAAGGCTTAGTAAATTACCACTTAGTAAATAATAGCCAAAGGTCTTTTATTATTTTACTCGTAAGAAATGTAAAGAATTTCCACAGTTCATGTGTCTACGACCTCCAAACAGGAGTCGATTACATAAAATTAAAAGACCAGCCACAGTGTTATTACATATGTGCAAGGTCTGGATGCACACCTAATATTGATGGATGTGCAATAATATACTGTACAGATGTTCCCCTGGGTCCAACCTGGGTTAAATCATAACAACAAATGATGGGTAACTGCCACAAGAAATATCTGGTTCTTTGATAAAACTAACTTGTACACAAAGTACTTTAGAGGGGTAGGTAAGCACAACTCCCACGCTGCATTTCGGCACAGCATCCAATCACTAAACTAAAAAAATCTGGTTTCAGGGTAGAGGAGATGGACAGTACACATTTACTTTTATGTCCTAGGTTGATTTTGAGACAATGTAGCAAGTGAGGTGTTGTAATTTGATAATTTGCTACAGTTGTGGTTTGTTCCACTTCTTCTGCATCACAACAGCAGCTGAGGCTCATGGGTCGTGGAGAATCAAAAGCTTTCTGCTGAAGACTGTTATAAACACAGAAACCGGAGAAATGAACCAAAGGCAGATCCAACAACCTACAACTGACATCAATGAAAATATCATCCTTTTCAATCTGTCAATATATTTTTCACAAGTCATTCTGATGTCATTAGTTAAAGTCAGCTGTGTTAATCAGTGATCTGGTGGTCTGTCTGAAAATCATTTTATCGTTAATTAGCTATTCAAACACAGGAACATATATTGAGATCACACCTGAACTTGAGTCTTTGGGTTCAGACCCACCTCCTCACTCCTCACATCATATGTAAAATGATCACCTCTTGCTCCAGAAACCCAACATGGCATCAAAATGTGAGTCCACAAACCAGTGGGTGATGTCATGTTACCTTCATCATTTTACATACAGTCTGTGGTTTGCTCCTTATCAATAATAATCCTGTGTTTTTATACTAAGTAACAGTAAGATGATGATTTGAAATACTGAAAGAGGCAAAACACTTCCTGATCCAATCATCTTAATCCCACTGACAAAAATAACTGCTGCACTTCTTTATTTTTACTTCAGGAATCTCTTAGTGTTGTTTTGGCTTTGAGCAGCTAATGTAAATTTTTAAATAAAAGAATAGGTTGTCTCCTAAAAATTACATCCATATCATGTAACTAGTGTGAAGGGTCACATGACCAGGCCTCTTTACTTCCTGTCTGCACCTCTGGAAGGAGATGTCTGTGTCACCGGGAGCAGGAAGGAGGAACCAAAGTGCAGGACTCAGGAACAAAATAAAAGGTCTTTAATAAATAAACAACTCAGGGAGCTGCACTACAAAGGCAGGGAAAACAGAACCAAACCAAAGGCAAGGAGGAAGACTAAAACCTAAAATTACAAAACAACTCCTAAAGACCTATGGGAAAAAAACTCAGGAGCAGGAACCAGGAGCAGGGAACTCAAGACAAACCAACTGACAAACAAAGACAGAGGCACGGGGGGGTATTAGTGAAGGAGCAGTGATTAGCAGACAAGACACAGGTGAACATCAGGGCAGAGCCAGCAATCAGACAGGAGGGAAGATAAGACAGGAAGTGGACTGAACAAAACCAAGGAAAGCATTTAACAAAATAAAACAGGAACTGAACAAGGTGACACAAGACAGAGGAGACAGACAGTGAACCAAAGGAGAAAATTCACACATCAGGAAACATGTAACACAAAAATACAAAACTAGAACCAAAGCCAAACAAGGTAACAAAAGTCCAAAAACCAAAACTACAAGGAATCATGACAGTCTGCCTCAAACTTATATGAGTAAGAAAAATAGCTTAATGTACAGATATAATTAAAATATTTCATCATGCAACTTATAAAGAGTCTCCTACTGATATATAATGAGAACTATGTGCTGTCATGCATCTTTTGATCATAATATAAGCATAGCAAAATTTGCTATTGCTAGCATAATACAGTCATAGTGTTATGGTATGTTTTATGCTAGGCTACTATTTAGCTGTTTATTCTGTATCTCTTGGTTTTAATTAATTAGATTACATCACACTTGTTATTATATCCTGATTATTTATGTGTAAATAGGTCAAACTGAAAAAAATTGTGTGGATTTGGACTGTGTGGTTTCCCACTGGCAACAATTGTTGCCAAGTGTATAACCTACATTTTCACTAACATAACCAACATAACATGAAATGAAATAACATACATATTATGTGTGATGGAGGTCTAATGAATGAAATGCATGCACTTACTTGGCAGGGGAACATTTGGGTTTAAACGGGTGATGTCACGTTATCGCCATCCTTTCTACATACAGGCTGTGGTGTGCTCTATATCAATAATAATCCTGTTTCTATAGTAACAGGAAGATGATGATTTGGGAATACTGAAAGAGACAAAACACTTCTGATCCAATCATCTTCTAAACCTGCACGTTTACAAGACTAAACCTATCCAGATACTGTAAGTCAGTGGGAGTATTCAGTATTTACTTGTCTATCAGTGGTATTTCTGTAATCACTGGGTGAGCTAGGGCCTTTTAACACACTCTCTGTCATACTCCCAGGGGTGCCTCTACTTTGATGTGTGCTTTCCTAATTGATAAACTGGGAATGGGGAAAAATAAATACATACATAAAAAATGTCATGGACTAGATAGCTGTGAAATTCACAGCCTCTCTCGGCCGGGGAGATTAAAGATAATCTTGACTTGAAAGCTTGAATTTTATATTTGACCCAAATGTGTCTAACAGTTAGTGGTTTCTGGTGGGGCCGCGGGCATCGCTGATGTCGCATGGGAAAAGATTTCCATCACAGACATCATAATGCGGACTTCGCAGCGTGGTCAGGCACATTACAAGACTGTATATGTAGCTGAGCTGTTTCGCCGGCAACATCTGTCGCGTCGTCAGAAGAAAAAATAAGTCATCTTATCTCTCGTCACAAACGTTATCAACAGATTTGCAGATGTATCACTCACATCAGCTGAGGTTGGCAACTTAACAAAATAACAGGAAAGCTCAAGGTGTCAGACGTCAGGAAAAAGCCTCCAGGCTCTGCACAAGGAAAATTAACACCTTATCAAAGCTGAGTTAAGATAAAAGCACCAACACCCCTGGCAACTGTTTGGAAGATATACTGCATTTAATCGGTGCCCAAGGAGATGCCTCAGCAGTGATGCTTTACACCACCTTCTGTACTGTATCTCACGTGTAATATGAGCTGCAGGAAGGTTTGGCAGCAGGAAAAACATTTCTCTCTATTCCCAGTTATTCAATATCTGATGTTTTGACAGTTTATAAGTGTGATGTGCAGCTCTGAAAAACTGAGCGGGGTGCAATGTGACAATGTTTAAAACAGCAATACTCCCAACACACATTGTAATAAGTTAATATGACTAAAAGAAGACGCTGCCTCTGAGCCGACATCTAGTGTAATACAACAAAGATATTGCTTCTCATCTGTTATCTCTCGGTGTAGTGTGGGTTAGTTGCACTACATATTGCATGTCAACTGTTGTGGTCAGGAAGAAGATGGAACAAAGTGCATTGATTGATAAAGAAATAAACAACTTGAGTCTGTTTAAAAAAAAAATATATATAGACTAATGTTAAAAATCAATCATAAATAAAACAGACTGGACAGAGGTCATTCAAAACACAATTTCACAGTGAATATTGCACTTTTGAAAATATCTGATAGCATCTTTTTTTTTTTGTTGGATCAATATCTCTGCTAGCGCTGAGAGGCTGTCCGATGACACAAATGGACGAGGCCTGAAAGTGAACGCCATTGATTTAGTATCATCTCTGTAACACTGGAGGGTCCTCGATGGTCAGTTTAAAAAGCACAAGAAGACCTTTTTATTAACATACCTCCTCCTTTGTTGGGAAAATGTGGTGTTTGGTGGCAATTAGGTCTCGGATTTAGGAGTGTTTTGCTAGTAGCAGCTAATGTAATGTAGCCTCAGAAGAAGAAGTTTGTTTTTTTAAAAGACTGGAGGCAGTTCATCAGGTTTCACGAGGCTCTTTTTGGAAGTAGAAAACACTTTATACACACACACACACACACACACACGCTGTAGGACCTGCCAGGACCTTTAACACAGACCTTGCTGTGTAAAACCAGTTTAAAGTAAATCCATCTGGACTCGCTGCTCACTTGCAGATTGCAGACAAACTGGAAGTCTCTCCCTCTGTCTGCTGCTTTCCTCTTTCCTTTCTCCACCTTGCTGTTTGATTTGTTATCTGCCAGGGAGGTTATGTTTTCACCTCTTTGTGTGTCTGTGTCTTTCTGTTGGCAACTGCTACAATCCGGCCCGCTAAGGATTTTAGGTGTAATATAGAAAGAAAACCAGATGTAGTAAAAAAAAACCCATTATTCTAATAACCAAGAGATGACTCCAGTAAAAAAAAAAGAAACAAACAAGTCACAAGAAATCACAAACAAAGAAGAAACAAATCTCCAATCTTTGCAATAGACCCCAAAACAACAAGATTAACAACTTGTGCCAGCAACTCCAGACTGTTCATAAACACAACAATTGACAAAAAAGCAAAACTAGTAGCAGATAAAACTTTTCGAGATACAACGAGAACAAGCAGAAAAAGATAAAAAAGCTGTCGTCTGTCAGCTGCCAGTGGCGTCTGGACAACAGCACTGTTTTAAAACCTGCTTTGATTGGCTGACAGGTCATGGTGCCATGACAACATGACATCTGACTCTGGTCATACCTGGCAGCTTATCCTGCTTGGTGTGTTTTTTACAAAAGAAAGAAAAATGCACAGACACAGTTATCATACACATGGGGGGGGGGGGTTAGGAAAAACTACCGTATTTTCTGGACTATTGAGCGCACCTGTCTATAAGCCGCTATTGAATTTATTTGAACAGTTTCATGTGGTCCACTCTGACCGGGTCTGATGTGACGACACTAAATGTATCGGTGGCATGGAGCTTGCTAGCATGTAAAAAGCTAACGAGCTTCGTGCTGCCAATATTGAGCCGCACCGGTGTTTAAGCCACAGGGTTCAAAGCGTTGGAAAAAAGTAGCGGCTTATAGTCCGGAAAATACGGTACTTTTTTTAGCAAACACCTGGTGGACTGCGCGTCGTGGAGCTCCCGTTTCTGACTACTTTTATAAGTGACGCTTAGGATAGGAGGTGGAATATTACCATGCAGACACGTCCTGTAAGAGCCTCTGAATTCTCTCCGGTTCATCAGAAAATGCACTTTCCGGGTCGGACACAGGATCGTACTCATAAGGCTGTACAACATCTTGCGTCGCCATCACTCAAACGTGATAAAAAAATAACTTTTTTTTCCAAAACAACGCAGCAAAAGTTGTCAATACGGCATGGAGAAGCGGTGTTGTGATGACGTTGTGGACAGCGTGCTGAAGGGGGAGTGTCTGAAAGGCTCGGAGCCTCTTAAAGAGACAGAGTCCAATATCGAGGCGTTCAGAACGGCCATGATGCGAGGGCAAATTTCATAAAGGTTGTTTTTTTTAGTTACAGCATTTACAGATCAACCTAAGGTAACATAGTCATTGGAGTATGCCATAGAGTGGTACAATATATCTGGAAAAAGCATAATACCCCCCCTTTAATTTGATAAGGAAATGTTTACAGTGGATATGTGTGGCTGCTTTGCACTGTAAGGCTGTTGCTGTGACCACCTTGCTGCTACATGTGAGCTCCTCCTCCAGAAAACTACAAATTCCATTATATACGACTTTGCTGCAGGTTGCTTTCTAATTTTGTGCAGCTCCCACCAAAATGGCCTAATGCATCATCCCTGCTAAAACCAATTTATAATATCAGGTGATTTCTCCTTTAAAGTCATTACAGCTCAGGACTATGCTGCAGGGCCGAGCTGTTACCAGACTACTGGTGTTGGCTTTGTGTTTAATGGGGCCTAAGGGCGTTACAATAAGATTAAATGCGGCCAGTCAGGGCACCTACTCATGTCACATAAAAAAGAACAAGGGCCGCGGTGCGTGACATTTATGAGATAGTTGGCCAAGCAGGGAGTGTTTGGGGATGCTGTTTGCTGTTTGTTGCAGTCGTCTGCGCCTCACTGAGAATCAAATTGACAGATGAGCAGCTGATCGTAAAGTGAACAGGGTGCGTTTGCAAGATAATTACATACAAGAACAGAAAGACATCAACAAAAGCTCCACATACAGTAAAACAAGACAGAAATCATTTGGTTACAGATCACAGTGTTTGTGTTTCCTTTCATTCTGAATGATAGTCATTCTTGTTTCAAAACATATAATCAGAAGCATTCACAGCTACTTATCCCCAGTGTTGACTTCACAGGGCTCCTTGAAAGTTTAACTCACACAGATGAACCAGTTCACGTTCACCATATTGAGACGACATCTTCATAAGTGAGCTAGCGAATGTTTCTTTCTTCTTCCTGCCGCCGTCTGGGGTGCACCCTGCCACTCGCCCTTTGCCAGCTGGGATGGTCTCCAGCCTCCTGCAACTCGATTGTATAAGGTAATACAGAAGATGGATGGACATTAGTTGCTCTGAGCTGCTCTTCTTCAGTAGAACCTCCTTCAACCAACTCATCCCCTATTATTGAATATCTCCACTGGTTATTGTACATTTATAAGTTCAATCCATCCATCTTCTGCACCCCCTTTATCCAGTACAGGGTCCCAGGGGCCTGGAGCCTATCACAGCTGGGATTGGGTTAGACCTGGGGTTACACCCTGGACAGATCTCTGGTCTGTTGCAGGGTCAACAAAGAGACAAACAACCATTCAGTCACACCAACTTCACCATAACCTCTGTCGTGCATGTTACTATATTTAGTAACTTTACTGCTCATACTGACCCTGCATGTTATTAACACACATTTCTCAGAGCGGCAGCAGCAGCAGGTCAGGAGGGTCACTTGTAGACACAGCTTCACTGAGAAAGCTGGACAACGCCACCAATGAATACCTGGGAATTTCACCCAGAGAATAAATAAATATGTGGTTCTTATTATTTTTAGAAACAATGCAGGTTCACTCATTTGAGGGAAGTGGGGCACTGGATTGTGATAAAGAAAATAAGAGTTTTATCAACTGAATATTTTGTGATTATCGCTTCTAATTTAATATGGGGGTGATGAGAGACAGAGAAGCGTGTGTGTGTGTGTATATATATGTATGTATGGGTGCATATGTGTATATATGCTGTACGTTGGTGTATGTGTGTGTATATATGGGCATAAGCATGTACGTGTGTATGATGTATGTATATGTATATATGTGTATGTGTGTGTGTGTGTTTATGTGTATATATATATATATATATATATGTAGGTATATGTGTGTATATGTACGTATATATAAATGTGTGCACGTGTACGACTATGTATACATGGACATATATTATTTTGACATAAGGGTGAGAGCAAATAAGCTATGCTTCTTCTCACTCCTTTTCGGATACGTCATGTATTTTCTTATATACTTTATTTTTCCTATACACTTTTTTTTCCCCTTGATTTCTGTTTTTTACTATTATTTTGCTTCCTCATTTCTCGCTTTTGTATTGTTTTGGGCATTGAATTTGTTTGGATGCAGTCAGGAAGCTTATACTTTTGGTGTTATTTGCATATTCCAAATAAACTAACTAATTGTTACTTAAGTGAAAATATTAAAAAGGACAGTCACCAGAAATGAACAGGGCTATTCAGAGCTGAGGCTTAATGATGGCGAGATGCTCACCAAACTGGCAACCCCACACATGTGCACAGACACACTGGTTCAAAAAAAAAAACAAAAAAAAAAACGTAAACAGCATCATTCCTCATGAGGAAGGGATCCCAGGACCTGACGACACCAATCCCACCACTACAGGCTCTCTGCTTCTGGAAACACAATAAAAGAAAGGACAGTCAGGGTTTACATTTGAAATTAGGTGAACTACCAAAGAAACTGAGAAACCAGAGCAGGTGATTGGCTCAGGAAGGAGCCGCTGAAGCCTCCTGCAGTACATCTTACAGCTACATTACGATACATTCATGCTTCTTCTTCACAGAAATCATGATCACCTTCAGTGATTGTGCAGAACAACATCATGCAGCATTAATTGAAGCAGGAATCACATGAGAGATTGGTGCAAGGCAAATGTTAGAGTGGAGGGAAATTGGCACTCCAGCAATTTTTGTTATAAAGTTCACTGTAGCCATCACAGGAACAAGTACTCAGCCCCCAGGAATAATTCAATAATGTCCGCGGCCTTGGAAGTAGCTTTCTGAAAAATATGGGGTTTGAAAGAAATTGGCAGTGAGGAGGGAGAGAGAGTCCCATAAAAGATGCTCTCTCTCTAAGTGCATCATGTGAAATTGTGAACAGGTTGTTCTGAAGGATCCAAATTTGTGAAAGTGAAATTCAAAATCACCAGAATAAGCCTTAAAAAATCCTGAATCAACCAGATAACATCCTATTTAAAACTTAATCATAATAACCTTTAAATGGGCAAATACATATGAATATTTTGGAAAATTACCAATTAGCTTTTCTCTAATGTATCAAGTATAAAACTTAGATGTTGTTATATAGAAATGGACGAAGCAACTGGGGCTCAAAAATGAAGTCAATGAAGAAGTGCAAAAATAAAATGCAATACTCCCAACAGCCACGAAATCCTGTCAATACTTTTAGTTTCCACACATCGTTCCAGTGCCATTAGCTGAAGTTAAGTTTTCTTCTTAGTGATGTAGTGATTCATCTGAAAAAACAATCCATCTCTCAGTAGATAAAGAGGGAAGATTTAGGGGCGTGGTCAGTTTGATCGACAGGTCTGATCTCCAATCAGACCAGCACTGAAGTCCAGTTGGGCAGTGTCCTCAGGTTCAGGGGTCAGACCCGCCTCCTCACCCCTCCCTTCAAATCTAAATATTGTCACTTCTGGATAAAAAACCCCAACATGGTGACCTGATGTGATGTTCATTCTCTCAGTTTCTCCCGAGATACATTGCTGCTCATTTAGGATTGTAAATGGAGTACATTTATATAGCACTTTTCATGACCTAAGCTAGGTCCCAAAGCGCTTTACAACTCATTCACACACACTCACACACCAGTGGCTACAGAGCTGCCATGCAAGGCACTAGCCACCATTGGTGGGTTCATCATCATCTGAAAGTCACCTGTGTAACACCTCTCCCCCCACAGCCTCTCAGATGACTGTATCCCCTCAGATACAGAAGCCAATTAAGGTTTAATGTAATTCTTTAAAAACTAAGAACCAAGGCAAATCTGAGGTTTACCCAGAGGAAATGTCAAATTTCTGTTCAGCCTTCACAATTAACCTCCTTTATTGTTTCAATTTAATTCATAAGACTATTGTGTTAAATAAAATGTTACTTTCAGTTTTTTGTACCAAGCCATCAGAATATATTCAGTCACAGAAACTGACGAAGACAAATGTGACAGACTGTTAGCAAACACACTGTGTCTCCTCTGTACTCACTCATACACAAACAAAATATGAAGCTACTTTTGTTCCTGTCACCTACAGAACACAGGGTGAAACCATTAGGAAAACCTTCTCAGTTTTATTTATTAGTTTTGACATTTTAGTGTATATTCCTCCTGTAAACTGTCGGCTCTGCTTCATCACATCATCTTACTTTATCTTTACTCTGTACTCCTGACTGTCTGATTCACTGTTTGTCAAGATGTCTGATGTTGTTTTAATATCACCGCCCAGTGTTAAACGTGTTGTTCTCATTGTATTTATTCAGGAAAATATGTAATAAATGCAGATTTCTTGAAGAATTAGTGAACTCACTTCTTTCACTGGTATGTTTTCAAACAGTATTTATGTTCCAACTTACTTTCAATGATGTGGATACAAAACAGGGATCAACCAGGAGTCTGAGTCATTGTTAAATTTTAAAACAAAGTTTTAACAGAAGCAAAAACTTTCTAATTTTAATACACTGAACCCAACCCAGCAGCAGTGTGTAGTGTATTGTAGTACATGGTGGTTGTACATGATAACCTGACCCATGTGGACAATTCTGTGGTTCGATTAAAGCCTCTTAAAATCTGCACCAGTTCTGGTTCATAAAAACTCTTTTATGAATACTGGAAGATGGTCTTGGTTTTACATTTTTAAAAATGGCTCCAACTCAGTGTTGAATCTTTTTATATTTAATCTATAGCGTGGTATTTTCCTAACATATGTTTAAGTTGCCATAACTGTGAATTATTTATGTAAGCTTTTGGTTATGATGGAGCAACACACTTAAATATGAACATGTTGTGAATACACTGTGTATGAACATTTTGTGATTTTGGAGCCAGAAGTGACCATATTTGGATATGAGGGGAGGAGTGAGGAGGCGGATCTAACCCTTGAATCCAAGGACACTGTCCAATGTGGATGAGACTGGAGTTGGCAAACTACCAGTAACACAAGGAGATCAGACCTGTCAATCAAAGTAACCACACTCCTAAATCTTTGTCTTAATATCTTCTTCTTGGATATGTTTTTTATGTTTTTATTTTTTCAGATGGATCACCAGATTATTAATGAGAAGCATTTACTTTATGACATCAGAATGACTTGTGGAAAAAATGTATTGACTGAATATTTCATGATTGAAAATGACCATTTTTGAATTGAAGTCAGTTGGAGCTGGAGTTTTTTGGAGCCAGCATCTAGTGGTTGGAGTATTACACCTTTTTGCACTTCTCAAGTGGTTGCTTCATTCATATTTAATATACAATCTGTGGTTAAAACCCACCCTGAGTAAAAAAGGTAAAAGAAGGGGACATCATCCATCCATCCTTCCATTGATCCTTTGATCCATTCATCCATCCATCCTTCCATTGATCCTTTGATCCATTCATCCATCCATCCTTCCATTGATCCTTTGATCCATTCATCCATCCCTCCATTGATCCTTTGATCCATTCATCCATCCATCCATCCATTGATCCTTTGATCCATTCATCCATCCATCCATTGATCCTTTGATCCATTCATCCATCCATCCTTCCATTGATCCTTTGATCCATTCATTCATCCATCCATCCATCCATCCTTTGATCCATTCATCCATCCATCCATTGATCCTTTGATCCATTCATCCATCCATCCATCCATCCATCCTTTGATCCATTCATCCATCCATCCATCCATCCATCCATCCATCCATCCATCCATCCATCCTTTGATCCATCCATCCATTGATCCTTTGATCCATTCATCCATCCATCCATCCATCCATCCTTTCATCCATCCATCCATCCATCCTTCCATTGATCCATTGATCCATCCATCCATTGATCCTTTGATCCATCCATCCATCCATCCATCCATCCATCCATCCTTTGATCCTTTGATCCATCCATCCATCCATCCATCCTTTGATCCATTCATCCATCCATCCATCCATCCATCCATCCATCCATCCATCCATCCATCCATCCATCCTTTGATCCAGTCATCCATCCATCCATCCATCCATCCATCCATCCGTCCATCCATCCATCCATCCTTTGATCCATTCATCCATCCATCCATCCTTTGATCCAGTCATCCATCCATCCATCCAGTCATCCATCCATCCATCCATCCATCCATCCATCCATCCATCCATCCATCCATCCATCCATCCATCCATCCATCCTTTGATCCATTCATCCATCCATCCATCCATCCTTTGATCCATCCATCCATCGATCCTTTGATCCATTCATCCATCCATCCATCCTTTGATCCAGTCATCCATCCATCCATCCATCCATCCATCCATCCTTTGATCCATTCATCCATCCATC
>OOFC01047716.1:6487-26517 GCA_900323345.1 Pseudochromis fuscus
TCTGAAGACTAGCGCATAAAGAAGCTGTCAGCTTCTAATGTGAGCTTTCATAAGGTATTAAATAACATGTAATGTGTATTGTGTGCACCTGATGCATCCAGACACACACACACACAGACTCGCTCACACTGTGCCTCTGACGTTTTGTCTCTCCCTTGGGGAAAATCTAAAATCAATAGCAGCTATGTTAAAGATGCGGCTTGCCATCTGACCTGTCCTCCCCTCGTCTTCATCACAGCCTTTTTTGGCTTTTCCCTCCCGACGCCCTTCACCCCTCCCTACTTTACTCCTCCCGTAAACGATGGGCCCATGCGCTCTTAACAAGACACAAATTGTTTAAGTCAGTGTAGGTGAAGTGAGTCTCTTGTCCTCAGGCTGACGGAGATTATGTGCAGAGGAAGAGCGGGTCAGAGTTCAGACAAAAGACTCCATCCAGCCTCTTTAGTTTCCAAGGAGGGGAATTGAGTGTGCTTAAATGTCTTGGGAGTCGTTTGCCTCTTGATTTTGGAATCAATGAAGGGGGTGAAGAGGAGGGTGGAAGGTTTCTGTAGCAGAAAATGGCATTAGAGTTAATGACCAAGTTTGTCCCAGAGGGGTAGTCCATATTAAAGCTATTTCAACAGTGACAGCACTCACCACATGACCTGACTGATTAATAACAAAACGCTGCTCAAATAGGAATAACAATAAGTGTCAGTCACCGTGAAAGGAAAACAATTACTCAGCTGCATTCCTGCTGTTTTGCAGGTGTCTTTGTGCAACATATGACAAGATTTCAGGACGTTGCTTTTCCAAAAAAATAGCTGGAAAATTTCCCACATAATTGGACATGTTGGGATTCAATTTTGCTGGTTGGGCAGCATGGCTCTATTCTCCAACAGCACAAAATCTAAAGTTGCAAAAATTACAAAGATATAAAACAGATCAGATTGATTTGAATGTGCAAATATTTCACATTTTCAGCTGTTGAGATAATCAATGAACTACATGGATTTTACTTGGAACAAATGATCGAACTATGGATTGATTGTTTCAGCACTGCAATACAGTTATAATGCATGTGAGCAATTTCACTGCAATATTCAGATAGATAGATAGATAGATAGATAGATAGATAGATAGATAGATAGATAGATAGATAGATAAGGAGCTGATAATTAGTATCAAAGTCAACTGGCAATAATGTTTATTTTCATCAAATCTACCTACCGACACGTCCGTCCTTTGTTGTGAGAGCACGGCCCCTGCTACAAACATACTAAACATGATCCAGTCACTCCAATATTTGTTTATTGTCACCTAGCAACCAACCGAACCGAAGCCGTGGTCGATGACATTTTATAAAAACCGTAACACAGTAACATTCATTCACTCATCTTCTATCCCCACTTATCCAGTTGGATCACGGGGGTCTGCTGGAGCCAGTCCCAGCTGGCAACGGGCAGGGTCGCACCCAGGACAGGTCGCCAGGCTATCACACAATGACTCACAACCATCCACGCTCACACTCACACCTATGGTCAGTTTAGAGTAATTATTGTGTATGTGTTTGGACTGTGGGAGGAAACAGGAGAGGAAACCAGCCCAGATTTAAACCTAGAACCTTCCTGCTGTGAGGAGATGGTACTAACCACTGTTCAGACTGATTACTGCTGCAGCTGCTACTATCTGTCAGTGTCTGCTAACAGCAGATTGATTGACAGGTGGATGGAGTGATTCTATTGGATGAAATTGCTCTGGACAGGACAACCAATGTCACTCGATTTTTTATTTTATTTTTTATTCAACTTTGAAATAAAAATGATTTAATATTTACCTCAGATTTAAAATGAAGTTAAAGATCTTAAAAATGGGTGAACAGAGGATTTAAACTGATCAGGCAAATAGAGACAAGTTGAGATGACAGCTCATTTTGTGTTGTACCTGCTGAAAATTAAAGCATGTTGAGAGGATCTAATGGGTTTATCGTGACAGGATATATAAGCAAGACAAAACATTTGGAGCAATTTGATTGGACCATTGAAACACATCACCATAGCTAGCTAACATTGCTAGATAACCAACGTGCTATGTAACTAGGTAACATTAGTACTCCATACAGACCAAAGGCTGCTACTAATCTGTAATCTGAACTGTAAACGTAATTGATACTTGATATAAAAATAAAAGCAAATTGAATTGTTGTAATTTTTTTTTTGGCTAACATTGTTAAGTACGTGAACAATAACCAGTGATGTGATCTAAAAGGATATTTTAATGGACTTGTACGTGACTGAGACCTGCATCGTGATAACTGAAAGGTCAGAAAACTAAAATGAAAAATAACTCTCAAACATGAATGTGTGATAGAGCTTCACAAAATCTACATTCTACTGCCTGTTGGGGAAATAAAAGTCAGGGAGGATATTTTATTTCTTATTTCTCGGCCATGTTTGTGTGAGAAAACGATCCTGCAGCCCACTTTCAGGCTGCAGCCACCAGTTGAAAAACACCTATTATGACGGGGATTGTTCTGAATGCTGATTGTATCTTGTCTGCGCGGCGGCCGAGGCCCCATCTGATATTTACCACCGCGAGTCTGCTGGGGGGTGACGAGGGGGCAAGGCCAAGTCCCACGTGTCCGGCTGGAGAGCAGATTAAAGTGCTCTGAAAAGCCGCACACTGCTGGCCGCAATGAGAAAAATAATAATGTGGACATGGCCTTCCCTTTATGACAGTAACAACACATTCTCCAGAGACCAATCTTTTTTCAACAATTCCAAAGAGTGACAAACAGCGCACACCCAAAGCCAGAATTGTATGAGAGGATGTATGGAGTATTTATGATGCTTGTGCGTCTTGAAGGTGGTGATGACAAAAGCAGTCAAACAAACTTATATTACTATCTGCCGTTTTTTATCCAAACGGGTACATCGTATCTCGTTATTTCTTTCAAAATGAATGAGGCACTCGCTGTACCCTACGGAAAATCCTTGAACATATGTGACTGCCGTGGAAAAAAAGAAATGCATGAATCGGATATGAACAAGAATGATTGCATTTATCACTTGCAGAAAGGAAACTAGAAATACTGTCATTTAGTGGTGGGAGAAGTGCTCAGATCCTTTACTTTGCAAACAAAAGAAAATAACCAGCAAGAAAAACACATCTACAAGGAAAAAATCCTTCATTTAAGATTTTAAATGAAGCTGGTATTATCAATATGTCCCTCTTAACAGAAGAATAAACTACTATGAATAATGTAAAATCATACTCATTAAAGTATCCATCTTTACAGCATCTCTCAGCTCATTGTGATGTTGTATAACTGTAACACAGCTGCTCTAGTTCAGTCTCTCTGTTTGTTCCTGTTAATGAATAATGAATTACATTTAACCAGATCTGTACCTCAAACTTAAACGAGGATTTAAATTGATCAGGAAAATATAAACACAAGTCATCATGAGAGTTTATTCTGTGCTGTATCTGATGAATATGTAAAAGAAGTCCACTTGAAATGGCATTTTCAAAGTGTCTAATTTATATACACACAATATGTGGGCGGGACATAATGCTTGGAGAAATCTGATTGGACCATTGAAACACAACAAAACACCGCAGCTAGCATTACTGAATAACCTAATCTGACTGAACCAATTACAATTCAACTAACATCAGGATCAAACTCACAGTTTGTTACAGAACTAACCAAAGATACTGTTTCAACAAACTACTGATTACATCTGCTGCTCTGTCAGTGTCTGCTCACAGCTGATTGATTGACAGGTGGATGGAGGATACTATTGATTGAAATTACTCTGAGCAAAGATGATAAAAGTCACATGACATTTATTTTACCAGAGCATGAATGTGTTTGAACTTTAAAAAAAGAAAGAAAGGGGGGGTTTTGGTTGACGCTGTAACTATTTGCGAACATGCTCGCTGCCCTACAGAGTCCGACAGAAACTAAAGTTTTAAGGCTAAATTGTACGAACGATTTCAGTTGAAAAATAGTATTTCCTAGACCAACTAAGATAATCTGTGTACATCTATGCTTGCTAGCTGTTAGCAAGACTCTGTGTTACTTTTAATGTTATGATTAAGCTACTTCTTTGTTTTTGTAGCATAAAAAACTTTACTCCAGAGAAATTTTCACAATGAAAACTGATTGATCAGCTACAGAAAACATTAACGCATCAATCAGCTTTCACTTGTGTTAGCTGCGACTGCAGTGAACAGGCCAGATAATAGCTGCTGTGTTTGTTATTGCACTTTTGAACAGTTTTTCACTGAAATATTATTGATTATAATTTTTAAAATAATAAATGTGAATTATACATTTACAGCTTGATTCTGCTGCCCTCAAAAACAGCTGATGTAGATTTAACTAATTTCCCTTTATGCAGAATAATGACAGTGTGTTATATAATTTTGCATATATTAGTCAATCATTTCTTGGTTGATGATGCTAGTTTTATTTACATTATTATGATTATGTTGAAGATGATGATGTTATATAATGATTTTTATTATTTTTATTATTATTATATAATCTAACCTTTATTTAACCAGGAAAATAAAACTTTTGAGGTTTAAATTTCCCAGTCAAATCAGTTGAAGTTACACAGTGAAAAGCAGAGACAATGTAATTATAATGATTATGAGTAAGTGCATGTACATAAGAAGGCTGCAGACGCTTGGCTTCCAAAATAAAGTCTTCGTAGTGATGTCTGGGTATGTACAAGTCCTTTAAAATGTTTAAAGACCAGATTCCTCAATCTGTTAATCTGTCCAGTCGCTCTGTCCAGGAGGATGGTTGGACAAAGACTGTAGATCCCTGAGTTTTTCTGGTTGCTTAGTTTAACATTGGTTAGTTTAATCCACCACCACTAATGAGGTGGGATAAAAAGCACATTTCCCTCTGAAATATAGTGAATATACAAAGAAGCTTTAGATGCTAATTCTCATGCCATGAACATGTATGTAAAAAATTATATTTATATACAGAACTAACACTTCTGCCAAGTCTCCTCACTAGATAAAGCCGTGTACATGTAACGCCTGCTGAAACGTAGCTGAAGTCTTAGCGACTGTGCAGACATCAGTGGAGACATGTTGTAAATAAAGTTGTTCTTTGACAGGGAGAAATTCTCCACTGTGCTCAATCAAGGAGAATTATTCATTCTTGGAGCTCCTGCCACAGCAACTGATCTTACAGTAAAGATGTAGAATATTTAAACCTGCTAAATATTTGCATCTGTATCATTTATTATCACTTAAACAAGCTGGAATTACATTTCTTTTTATCATAATAGCACATGGCAGCTGTGCCGATCTTTATTTTCCATCATTGATTTGTATCCTTCAGGATTCTGTGTGTGTGTGTGTGTGTGGGGGGGGCTGTCATGCTGCTGTGTGTACAGTAGTCAGATTAAGAGCCTGAAATCAGACTTGTAATCTGGTTTGAGGGAAAAATAGCTGATTTAAATGGTTCATAGTGTGTGAAGTGTTTTTGGGGGTTTGAAATGACAGTTTGTCCATGCTTTGTGTAAAAACAGCATTTAAGCTCACATGCACTGCTGACTGTAGAGGGAGCTCAGCAGACAGACAGACAGACAGACAGACAGACCTACACTGTCTCTGTACCACCTACATTCATTTTAACTGCTTTGATTATTTTCAACATAAAGGCATCTACAAACCTCATGTCCGGTGGGAGCAGAGGTAACCAAGTGTCACATGTTAACATTATGAACTTATGTTATTTTAAATGAAGCAGGTCTGTCTAGTAAGTGCTCTCACCTAAACTTTGGTCACGCTGTAAATTATTATTTTTCTTACTGGTTTCACCCATAATTCATCAAATTAAAAAACTTCTATCTTGATTAAGTTTGTGTCCACGTACAAGCAATGTGACTGTTTATTGTTGCTCTCAGTGAACAACACATACACATAAAAACACTCCTGTAAGTAATCACAACAACTAATCAAACAAGTAAAAAAAAATCAAAAATTACTCATGAGAAATAAAAACATATGAACACACATACAAACATACGCAAAAAGGTCGTCCTTTATGTAATCTCATGCAATACTCCACCATTACCAATCTGTTTATTTAATGTAGTATTTCTTTATATTGTTACAGTCTAGTGCAGTGGTCCCCAACCACTGGGCAGGGGCCCAGTATTGGTCCGTGAGACATTTGTTACCGGGCCGCGCAGAAAGAATCAATGATTTATATAAATCCTGTTGTATTCATTGTTATAGTCTGAAAGGCTTTTATTTTGAAGAACATCCGGATTCTCTCACGTCAATACGCTTGTCTCGGTCACGTGATCAGATACGTTAGCCAAAAAATAAGCCCGCAAACTAGCAAAAATGAATAAAATACAAACGTCTTAGGAGAGCTACTTTGCAAAGGGTAAGAGGACAACTTTTTACGCCGGTCGTGTTTTATTATTTTTGCTGTATTTATCTGCCACACCTTGAAGGCCGGTCCGTGAAAATAATGCCGACATCAAACCGGTGCAAAAAAGGTTGGGGACCACTGGTCTAGTGTACACTTTTTTGCACACTTTACACTTTAAACATAATGTGAATGATGCTATACTGAATATACACATACATGTGAATATATATACTTTTATTTTTCCTTCCTTTCTTTTTAAAACAGAAGTATTACTGTTTATAACTGTGTTCTTGTGCTAATATTTACTTGTTACTTACGTTCCCCTCCTGCTGATCTGACCTGATATACTCCCAAAAATTAAATTTCACTGCTGTGTTTACTGGGTCAACAACTAACTAGTAGCAAATCCTTGAAACTTAAAAATCTAAAAAATATTTCCATCATGTTACCATCTTTGAACTCCATCCACCCTTTAGGATACAATAAGTAGGACATATTGACTGCAGGATACAGGATGGGTGATGACTGAATATTAAGAAATGTTCACTTCTAAATATGTGGAAACAATGAAGGCATTTTCAGAACAAAAGCTTCACATCTCTGTGAGATCTCTGCACACTTAACACAAAAGCGCCTGATCCTTTACTCAGATCTCATATTATGGGATGCTGCAAAGTAAATAGACGCCACATTGAAGGAGTAAAAAAGAGGTATAAATAGATGTTGTTATTCTAAACCATCTAATGTGAAACAACATAATTTTCCTGACAATGCTTCCCAGCTTCTTTTAAACCAAACACTGCGCTTTAATACAATCCTTTGTCTCGCCTGTCTTTCTGTGCTATTATTGCAGAGAATTGTTGCTGCAGATCTACAGAGGAACTCACATGCTCGAGATTAAACTGGTCACCATAATCAGGCTGCAGATTTTAATTGTAAGAGCTTCTGCTGGCACTGTTTCCTCTCTTTTTCTGTCCTCCTTGACAAAAATCTGACAGTGGCTTTGCATGGCAAACCTGTTTAATGAATGACTAATCCAAGAAGAGCGCATTATGGCAAACTGTCACACACACATTGTACCAATATTAACTTGAATTTACATTATCATCCGCTGGTAATGCTGGAATATTTGGATTTCCATTAATGCATGGCCTTTTCTGTGTGAAAAGCAAACAGCAGTGAACTAAATCTGTTTTCCCCCCTCTTTTGACTGGATGTTGCTGTTAACACTGTACAGAGGAGCTTTCTTTATTGGGATGACAGCTCCGAGGCTTCCCCACTCCTCGCAATCAAGCTCACAAACAAAAGACCCCGCTTGCATTACTCAAAACCTCTTCTCAAGCAGCAAAGCCAAACTCCTATTACACCATTGTAGTGCTGCTGTAAATCAACAAGAACAATGAAGAGAGGCACAATCACACGGGCCGGCGCCATCATCCTTATAAAACGTGAACCCAAAGAACAATGGATCAGACACTTGTGTGGAAAAAGTACTTTCCTCCTCCAGTTTTTTTTTTTTATTGTGTTTATCTCTTAGCTCTCTATTCAGTGTTTATATTTTTATTATCCTATTTCTGACATGCCAGAATTCAAAAGAAAAATAAATCCAAAACATTTAGTTTTTCTGGGTGGGCACCCGACATGACCACAAGGTGTATCAGCCAGTAGGAGAAAAATGTGCAAACATCTGCTTTAGGTTTGTTTTTCATACATGTAACCATCACTTTTTGTGCAGCAGGTCTTCAGCTTGACATCCAGGCAGTTTTTCACCAGACCAAACATCACTGATGGCTGCGGTCGTCCATTCTGACCATGGACTGTACACAGATTGGACGAAGCTAATGTGATGTCACACGGTTTGTGAACTCCCATTTTAAAGTTTAGTTTGGTATTTAGTATTTTTTGGATGCAGAAGTGACCATATTTGGATATGAAGGGAGGAGGGAGGAGGCGGGTCTGACCCTTGAACCTGAGGACGTTGTTCAATGTGTGTGCGACTCGAGTTCAGCAGTGATTGAGCCTCCAAACCAGCTGTAAATCACTGGAGACCAGACCTGTCAATCAAACTAACCACACCCCTCATTTTGAAGACTAATATCTATTTAATTATGATTTTTAACTATGTTGTTTCTTTCCTGATGGACCAACAAATCAATATTAAGAAGAACTGTCTTGACACATTTTGTGATGTGCAAACAGGACACACTTTGTTAACTCCTCCATCAAGTCGATCACACTGGTTTTCCTCCTCACAGTCATAGGTCCCAGTTCACCAGGTTAAAGTTAAGATCTGTTGTATTATGCATCACATTTGCAATGTTGCTGGGAGCCTTCATTTCTTTTATAGTTTGTGTGATGAGGACAGATTCATATGTAACACAACATAGACAGACAACTATCAAGATAGAAAATTTAATTAATTTCAACCAGACTTAAGACAAGGACAAGGAAGTGACCATACTTCCATCCTCGGCTATTATTTTGAGTAATTGAGAGGGAGTGTGTACAGACCAGCACTGGATCCAGAGAGGTGGGACTGATGGGAGCTGTGAGGTCTGAATTAAATAGAAAGGAAATGTTTGCTACAGTTCAAATCAGGCCTGCAACACTTTATCTCTGGATACATGCTAAAAATGTGTTTTTGTATTTTACATTTGTTTCCTAGCAGTTAAAAGTATCTGTTATTACTGTTACATGAAAAACTAGAAAGCACTCAGTGAACACAAACCCCCACCAAGGTATAAGCCAGCGACAGATTCAACACTGCTGCCCTCTTGTGGTGAAATAGCAACATTATCTATTAGGAGAGAGGGGTTTTCAGGGATTTCAAGACCCATCCTCTGATCTTACCCCAAATTTTAGCAATGGTCACTGGGCAGTAGAGATGTTGGGATATTGCTTCTCTCACACAAAAAAAACAATTAAGCTCTGGTTATAAGACTTTGTGTAATGTTTGTTTATTCATTTGTTTATTTATTTATTTATTTTACAAACCAATGCAGGTGAAAACAAAACCTCCTTGGTGGAGGTTATTAAACATGACTAGCTAATACACTTTGCAGTTAGCAGTTAGCTTAGCCTCACCCACAATTGACACTTTAAAACTCATTTAAAAACCTATTTTTATTCTTTGGCTTTTAAATCGGACTGAGAACTTGTCTTTTAGGTTACCTGTTTTTTAGGTATTTTAATGATTTTTTTATTATTGCTTCATTTTTATTACATTTTACTTGTGTAAATTTTATTAACTGTTTATTTTTGTGCAGCACTTTGGTCAACGTCTGTTGTTTTAAATGTGCTTTAGAAATACAGATGGACTTGACTTAGCCAGCAGAACATACAATCATTAAAATCTATACAGAGCATATTAAATGCTAAGACATCAATTGCACAGTGAGCACAGGTTTCATACTTATACAGTGTGGTGGAAACTTATGTTGTAAATTAAACTCTTTCATTTAAAACTTCTAATAGTGACACTTTACAGACTAAAAAATACAATTAGCAGAATAGTTTAATATGCATATTTATTAAGCTGAATTTGCACTGACAGGCTGCAGAGCTTTATTCACATTTTCATTGTGTGCAATCCAGTAAAGTCACACTGTCTAAAAAATGGTAGTAGTAGTTGTATATTAGCCTGTGCTAGAACCCTATATTAATATTTGTCACCATCAACCTGAACTACTTAGTTATTAATGCTTACACTTAGTTTAGTATGGCAGCAGCTTTTCACCAGTCACACATAATGACGAAGGAGCAGGTGTGGAAAGGACATCCATAAGCCCGAGACAAGCAGAGTGGTGCCGGAGAGACGGAAGAGCAAAGCAGCAAGTTTTGAATATTACTGACCCAGCACTTGGAAAAGGCAATGCACAACAAGACGAAAAATGAATGCTTTTTAGTCTGAAAATCCTTTCACCCTCTCACATTCAGCAGATCAGATTAAGAGAGAGGTTTAAGAAGATTTTGACACGCACAAAAAAAAAAAAAAAAAACTTCTGAGCCATGGGAGGGGGTGAGTCGTGGGGAAGGTGGTAGAGAGCAGTTTGTAATTCAGTGGCTTCAGGCAATTCATCACAGAAATTGAGTTTCTAATGCAGCATCTTGTGAATCCCTTTTGCCCTGTCAACGTTTTAATACATTACATTGAGAATGTAAATCATGTTTGAAATTTGGCACAAACTACACAGCTTCTACTGCACTCGCTCTCACTGTATCGCACATACTAGCCTCACATTATACACAGTCTGCACAGGGTGACATGGGCGCACGAGTATGCATCATACAAACATGCATACTGCAGCCAGGGCTCTGTAGGCAGAGAGATTCAGCAGGAAGGATATTTTTCATGTTCTGCTGTTGATTGCATTGAAGAAAAAATGTCCAGATGACATCATTTAAATCAAATATCAAGTCCTATTTTTTTAAAGGATTTCTTTGAATTACAAGGAGATTCTGACAAAAATAAAATAAAATGGCAGCAAAAGTCTTTAGAGCAAATAAGCAATGAAATATTCTTAATCTGAGTGGATATTAGTGCTGATCATCCATCTGACTCACTTCTAGATTTCTGTAGACTAGAATGACTCCAGAAATTATTACTCGTAATTCCAGGTATCTCTAATAATGGTAACCATGGCAATTGTTGGTCATGGTCATAGTTAAAAGTAACATTGACCATCACCTTGAAACAAGAAATGAACAAAGGCCTCCAGTGTTAAAGTCCAGTGTTTTGTCGACCCATCCGTCCTCCCTCAGCGCACTCTGCAGCTTTATAATTACCTCACTCTCTCTTTTTCTCCCCACATCATTTCTAAAGCTGGTGGAGGCTGTCATCACATCAAACATAACAACCTTCACCGAGGAGGTCATGTCTTTACCTGCCTCTGTCTGTCTGTCTGTTTGCAACAATATGGAGAAATGGGATATTTAGATGGGATATTACCATAGACCATATATAAGAGGTGGATGAAGTCACAATGGCATCACCCGCTGCTTTGTGGACTCTTATTTTGAAACCAAGTTTAGTACTTAAGGACAATATGAGTAAGTTAACGGGTAAATGAGCCTCCAGATCTCCTGTAACTCATTGGAGACCAGAACTAACCACGCCCCCAAATCTTCCTCTATTTGAAGCTTGATATCTCCTTAATGATGAAATGATTTTCAGATGGACACCAGGTCACTGAGAAGAAGACTTTAACTAATAACATCAGAATAACCTCACTAAATATTTTATAATTGAAAATCTGACATTTTTTAATTGATGCCAATTGGAGCAGCATCTAGAGCCAAATGGCATCAGTGGTAAATACTGCTTTTTTACACTTCTGCATTGGCTTCACTATTGACTTGACAAATGACTAAATACTAAAATTTGATCAGAGAATCCAAAAATGTTTATTGCCCATAATAACCATCATCTTTTTAACCTGATAGTGTTTCAACTTCACCACAAGAGGGCAACAGTGTTCAGTCTTAAGCATGAGTACAGCTGGATTACACCTTGATGACGGTTTGTGCTCTCTGAGTGATTTCTAGTTAAAATGTGTGCCCTGTGTTGAACAGTCAGTCACAGACTGTGTTTTAACCTGAATAAACAGCACTGATGTTTGAGACCACTAATGGTCTGCAGGATCAGGTCTCAGGAGGGACCACATAATCAGCTGATACAATGTTTCCCAAAACATACAGTAAATCCTTTTGTCTGTTGTTTTTGTTAGCCCTCCATTTAACATATTACTTGTTCCCCAGGTAATCCTTCCCTAATGGCTCTGGTGTATTACATACTGCAGAGGTGAATCAGTTAATGATCAACTCCACCAAATGTTGTGTGTGTCACATGGCGTCATTCAGATATCTGAGATATCTGGCAAAGCAGATTTTGATCCTTCAAAATCTTGTTTAGAGACACCACACATATGTTTAACAGTTTGTAAACAACTAATGACTCTGGCTGTTGTGGTGACAAAAAAGGTATTGGTGGTAAAAATATAAAAGTAAAACAACAGATAACTGTCCACTTTTTAAAGCAGGAAGTGAAGTTGTCTTTTCTCTAATAGACCAGGACGTCCACAAGAGCAGAGGTGGTAATTTTAGGCAGGATGTTCATGACAAGCAGCAAGATGTTTACATTGCAGGGTTTGAATGTCAGGATCACTATCAACAGCACCACAGGACGCTGCCTGAAGGAAAGCACTGAGCTTGAAACACACAGTTTATCTGCCACGCAGAAGCCGACTGCGCTCACTATTGCTCTAACATCGTTATGCACTGACTGCACAGTTTGGAAATTTTTACTCTTAAGAATAAAGTGGAGTCCCACCTTTGCTTTTGAAGACTTTATTTTTATCACAGTGTAGCAGTGTCATGTGAGATGAAGCACACAGTGTAAAAAAGATGGAGCCAACAACACATGAAGAACACCAAAGTTCTTTCAGTTGTTCTTCAGCAGAACCCTGAGGTGTACTTTAGAGCAGTGGTCTCCAACCTGTTTTGCACCACGGACCGGTTTAATGTCGGCATTATTTTCACGGACTGGCCTTCAAGGTGTGGCAGATAAATACAGCGAAAATAATATAAAAGTTGTCCTCTTACCCTTTGCAAAGAAGCTCTCCAAAGACGTTTGTATTTCGTTCTTTTTCGCTAGTTTGCGGGCTTATTTTTTTGGCTAACGTATCTGACGTTATACGTGATAGGTGATACGTTATATCACATGACCGAGACATGCGTATTGTCTACCGGTCCCTGGCCCGGTGGTTGGGGACCACTGCTGTAGAAGAATGACTTGATGTTTGATAAGTTTGTCACGTGACAAAAGTCAACAACTTCTCCCAGCTTGATGCTGCCTGTGGAGGACGTTCGGCAGCGATCAACAATCAATACTTACATTCACAGTTTTCTTTCATGGACAATATTCTCCCTGGGACTAAAGCCACTGAAACATGTCCTCTGTGGCTGCAGATGAAAGACACAACAAATACTTGAATTCCTTCTTGAAGTATTTGTATTGTGTGCTGTTTGTTTTGCTTTGTTAGCATGGTTAGCATTGCCTAATTAGAACATATCAAATCATGGCCACTTACATTACGAGACATCTTCAAACCTTTGTGAGCTCTGTGTACGTAGATGAAGTCCGAGTGTGTCTGTCAGTAACTGATGAAGCTGTTTCAGGTTCAGGGTCTCTACATCATTATAAAATCCTTGAGCTGTGAGTCTTTCATTTAAAATACCACCTCCTATGATACTGATTATGATCCATAATCATGATGTTTGAATGGGAAGACTGAGTGAGCGAGACTATTACGTGACTGATTAAACCTTCATTCCCATGTATGTGCTGCTATGTACTGTAAGATAATAATGCTGCTGCAGTCAGCACACAGCTGTTAGAATAGCTGCTGAACATATTAAACTGCACCAGGTTATACATGTGGAGATCCAACAAAGAAAACTTTAACAAAACTCAAACACATGCTTGTTAGGTGAACTGATCGGTCTTAGCTGGGCACAGGTGTGAGTGTGAGTGTGTGTGGTTGTCGGTCTTTGTTAGCCCTGTGATGGGCCATTAACCTGTCCGGGTTGGACAGCTGTCCAGCTGGGACAAGCTCCAGCAGACCGACCGGCACGACCCAGTTTGGAGAAGCAGGAACAGAAGATGAATGGATGAACATGTGAGAGGAACATTATTATTTAACATCATTATTTAAGGTAAAACTATACTATAAAAAATATCCCAGACAGCAGCTGAGTCTGGGCCGGATCCGGCTTCAGACTGGCAAATCCGCGCAACAGTCGCATTCGTTTTACCGTCAATTTCCTGATCTGGGCCGCATCCGGATCCGCGCCACCATTGGGTCAGTGTGCGTAAAGACGCCGGCCCAAGTCCGTCTGCCGGATTTGGGCCAGATGTTACAGTACATCTGGGCCGCATGATTTTTGCTAGCTGGGATAGGCTATAGGATGACACTACAAAGCAGTGATTGAGCTCAAACCTCCACCAGAGCATGATCCAGCTGCACTGATCCCAATGCTGCTGCCGTCTAACACCATTGTAACTTCTGTTGTCTGAGCCCATGTGATGTCAGAGCATTTCAGTCAGTCAGAAAAACCTATTTCCCCCTATTTTTCTGAATGAAAAATATTTAAAATGGCAGCCAAACCATAGAGACGTGGCTCTAACAATGACAGCGCTGGTCACTTGTGTTGACTGCCATTGTGACCCAGAGTAAAATCACAACACCTGGACAGATTCTCATGAAATACAGAGAGACATTCAGAGTTTCTGACTTTAAATTAAAGCCTGCATGTTACACCAAGACAGACACCATGGGGAATGTTGCCTGCTAGAGTATGTCATTGAATGCAATGTTTAATGCGTACCTCCAAACTGACTGTATTTTATACCTCTGCCAAGAGCAAGGAGGAGATGCTTTGTCCTGCATCTGTCCATCTGTCCCTCTATCTGTCCATTAGCAACATTACATTAAATAACAACTGAATAGATTTTTGAAGAGACAGGGTTTCCCCAAGGAATCAAGGATTAAATCTTAGAGATTAGAAGATGGGGTCCCTTGCGCAACAAAAATTAAAAAACACCATGAGTTATAATTTCATGACAACAGGGCAGCATTGCTCAGTACAGCAGCATCAGTGCAGCTGGATTATGCCTCAGATTTATGCTCCCTGAAGACCTTTTAGTTTAGCCTCTTATATGCACAGAGATCCAGTAACATGCTGTACATCTGTACTTGGACTCTGCCCATCAACATGTTGATAGCAACAAAGCTGCTCACCTGGAACAACTGAGTCAAGTTTGAGGTTAAGGGCAACATGACGACACTGTAGCGTAGCATTAAATGAGCAGAAAGCATCACACATTCAATTCCCAGCCCACATTTTTCTGCTCCACTGATCCTGGTCCAAAGCCTGTCTTGCTAACCTTTAGGCTACCACAGCCCCAATTAAACTTAAGTATGACAACAATGCCTCAAACAGTGGATTTCTCGAGTCAGTCATTCTTCATAATGCTTCCTTTTTTTTCCACTGGCAGTTCTGCAAATACAGCACTGCAAGCATGTCTTCTTTGGTGGAGTGTGCCACTCATGCTGCTCCACAAGGTAAAGTGCACAATGAGCACATTTGCTTCAAATACGGTACTATCATTTTCAGAGTGGGGGATCATAATATTCAAATCCGTATTTAACCTTTCAAGGCAGGAGGATTATGCAGCAAAGTCTCCATTCCGAGCGGTTTCCTCGCCCCCTACTCCCCTGCCATAATAATGATCATTATCATCATTGTGTGAAAAGAGGATTATCATATCGTTATATAAACCCAGGAACACCCCTACTATTATGAAGTAATTTCACTCTCATCAGTGGACCGGTACTGTGTATGACAGTCAGCTGAGCTGTCACAGGTGACCATGGCAGTCCTCCATCATCCTCTGAGCCGGCACAGTCTGCTGCAAAGGAAGATAGAGCGCCACTGTCTTATTCCAACCACCAAATGGAAAAGATAAAGACGCTGAAGTCATTGTCTAACACATGATGTCTGAAGGAACCTGGATGATTTCTGCAACAACTTTTTGTGTGTTTGGTGATAGTAAAATAAAAATAAGCCAGTGTAGTAGAAATTTATTTGCTTTTCAGTGTTAAGCCCTGATTTTAAAGGATGATTGCACAAACTGTTTATAAAACAAATATGTGGTCATAACAAATAATACCACTGCAGTGCCACACAAGGGTCCAACATTAATGAAGTGCCACAGAACTACAACCTTTACACATCATGTTGCCCCTATGAGGTAGGAGAAGTACTTCTCCTTATTATATTTCCTTAGTTATAGTAACATGGATCTGAGTTTGCTAAAATACAAAACAATCTATTTAACAAACATCGGAAGTCAGTGTATACAATAATATATTAATATAGTAAAATGTGAGCAAAAACTATAAACTGTATGAAGGATGGATGTAGCCAGTGCTGAAAATGCAATACCACTGATGGCCACTAGATGCTGGCTCAAAAAAAGTCTGTCTTGAAATGACTTTTACAAATGGTCATTTTCAATCATTAAATTCCCAGTCAATACATTTTTTCCACATATTCTGATGTCATTGGCTAAAGTCAATACTTCTTATTCCTGATCTGGTGGCATTTCATCATGAAGTTGGTATTAGGCTTCAAAAAGAGGAAGATTTAGGGGCGTGGTTAGTTTGATTGACAGGTCTGGTCTCCAATGATTTACAGCTGGCTTGGAGGTTTATTCAAAGGTGAACTCCAGTCTCATTCACACTGGACGGTGTCCTCAGGTTCAAAGGTCAGACCCGCCTCCTCACTCCTCCTTTTATATCTAAATATGGTCACTTCCAAAAAAACAACATGGCGACGTTCAAATGCCAACTTCCTGGCTTCAAAATGCAAAGCCACAGACTAACAGGTGATGTCATGGTGGCTACATCCATCTCTTATATACAGTCTATAGACAGACCAACAATATAACTTGTCAGTCAAGAATAACAACACTGCAACACATATATAAATAAATAGCTTCAGCAGATGCCAAACAATGGGCACAATCCAAATCCAGTTCAGTTACACTTTATCCCATAAAACTCTACTTTAACGGGCATCTTCAGCCTGTCCGGTCGTTGTGTGAAATTACAGCTAATTTGAACTAAATTGAGGTAATTTTGCCAGCTAATGTAAAATGAGTTCAGAAACTAAAGGGGAGTCTGGGAGACATCAGCAGGAAAATTTAAATCATCACTGTAGCTGATTGTCGTTACTACCGTTTGATGAAAACTACTTGGCGGGAGTCATGAAATGCAACGCCACATAATGATGAAAATAACGGGGGAAAAAATAAATATAGGCCCTGTCCCTACATGTGAACAGTAAAGTGGTCTGGGTTTTTCTACAAACAGATGAAGTAAGATTTTGAAGACCTGACAGTAGCTTGGATGAAACTTCAAAAGTCGAATAACTTAAGTGTAATCAAAGTAAAGTTTTATATGTTTAGTATCATATACTCCTAGAAAACTACCTATAAGGCACACTGAACTTCCTCCCTGACAATCTTGGCTCCTCATGAGGTACTGTATTTATTCTTTAATGCGACTGCTTTGCATATGGAAGCAGTGTCTTTTCTGAAAGGGACACTAGCACCATATTGTGGATAAAGTCAGCATTACTGGACACCAATTACAAAATAACATCTACCTTAACGCCAGTGACAAACAAACACGCGGCTTATTCAAAGAGTGCTTTTCTTTTGCTTTTTCCCTCGTCTAATTATTTGCACCGTGCCTCCTGCTGTCATTTTCAAACTCAATAGCAAGGTCAGTTCTGTCACTCCCAGGAAACCCCAATGTTTCTGCATCTGCGCAGGTACAGTCTTAAACATATGGACTCTTTTAATTAAATCATACCTTGACTCAGTCCTTCTCAGTCTTACTGACAGCAAGGTCATTAAACTATTAAAGGGAGTCACAGGCAAAATTGTTGTGAGCAGATTGAGGCAGGAAAGGTTAATTAAATGGCCATTGCTTCTCCTTACCTCCAGCAAAAGCAGCATTCTTCCATCCCAGACAGGCCAATATGAGAGAATGTGGCTTTTTTTTTTCATGCTGCACAAGATATGTGAGCGGCGGCTAGTTTTTTTTTTTCTATGCCAAGGAGAAAAAAAAATGGTTTATCTTTTTAAAAAAAACATTTTTCCTCCCACAATGCTGATACAAAACTGTGACCTCCTTCTGTGAACCCTGCAATACAGTAAAACTAAGGAAACAAAAGCAGTGAGATAGCACCTCTGTGTCTGGTGTGGTTAAGGACAAATCATTTTAGAGTGCTTCGGAGATAATTCTGAAACATCCACATACTGTACGCCTTTCTTTTTACTGTTTGCTAAAAGGGTCAAGACTCGTCATTATAAAGGCTGTTTCAAATAACTAGCTTTTAATTAGAAAGCTCGCTGGATATTAGGAAATGAGCCTTGTTTTCTCTTTGATGTGTCCTTGCAATATTCCTTAAACATAAACATGTCTCTCCGGTCATACGAGCAAAACATGAGGCTTGTCTACCTCCACCTGTAGCTGTGAGACATTTTCCACTAATACTAACTTCAATCAGATATTACTGTGGGACATAAAAGATGTCCGTTCTTTTCAGCCAATCAGTGAAGAAGAAAAAAAATGTAATCTCCACATTCTTCTCCACCCTGCAACTTCACCTTCCTGCTACTGGTAAGATTTTGTGGTAGATTACCGAGCAGATGGGATCTGTATTGTGGCTACAATCACAGCCCTCTATTATAACCACCTTTGCATCAGACAATACAGCGTTTTAACTGTAGACAGCTCTGATGGATTTAACAACAGCTGGAAGTGATACTTTACAGATGTCGAGAATTTTATCTTCCACGTACCTGCTGCTGAAAATTTCACAACGGCCTCGTGGTGTGTTTTGTCTGTGAGTTATCTTCAAACACTAACTTTGGTCTTTGTGATAATCTGGCCATACAGTAGTGTATAAGTACAGAAACTGGTGAGATCGTGATGGCTTTTAAAGATCTAATAAAACGTCCACTGAAACTCTCAAAAAACCAATACAAACTAAAGGTTATACGCAAAAAAAAACTGTTTATTATGAAGATGTAAACAAATATGACCAAGAAAATACCACAGTTGTATTGGTGTGGTTAAGTTTAATGCACACTAAGTGGTTTCCTTACATCATTTAACGGCCGCCGGCTTACAGTTCATGTTTTGATACTGACCATGAAATCATAAGAAGCTGCATGCACGTACACTGTAAAGAACAAGAAAATGTTAATTTTATAATTGTCACTTATATAAAATATACATGTATTTACATCTTGATTTTAATTGTGTTATTTTTTATTTGTTTTAATGTGTTTTAACTGTCAACTGAGTCTAAAAATGAAGGCAGATCAGAAGTGTAAAATAAGTGTAACACCATAGATGGCCACTAGATGCTGGCGCCAATAAACTCCTGCCTGTTTTCAATCAAATACTCACTTTTTTTTCCAAGTAAGCTCCTCCTCTCAGTGACCTGGAGGTCCATCTGAACATCACTTCATCATTAAGTAGAAATAGGCTTCAAAAAGCGGGCTGGCTAGATCTGTGGTTAGCTTGATTGACAGGTCCGGTCGCCAGTGATTTGCAGGTGGTTTGGAGGCTGAGGTTCAAGGGCCAGACCCACCTTCTCACTCCTCCCTTCATATCCATATATGGTCATCTCTGCCTTCAAAAAAAACAACATGGCGGTGTTCAAATGCTAAACTCCTGGCTTCAAAATAGGAGTCCACAAACTAACAGGTGACATCATGCTAGCTTTATCCATTGGTATTACTCAAAGAAAACAATATTACATTTTGGGCAAAATCAGAGTATGGGATCCTGTTTGAAAAAAAAAACTTCATCTCTTGTGCTGGGCAGAGCTGCATGATTAATTATTATGATTACCGTATTTTCCAGACTATTAAGCGCACCTGTCTATAAGCCGTTATTGAATTTATTCCAACAGTTTCATGTGGTCCACTCTGACCGGGTCTGACGTGATGAGGCTAAATGTATCGGCGGCACAGAGCTTGCTAGCTTGTAAAAAGCTA
>OOFC01047716.1:26537-38023 GCA_900323345.1 Pseudochromis fuscus
CAGGTGATGGTGAGAAGTTGTACAACAGCAACGGATAAATATTTGAAAAAAAAAAAAAAATTGCAGACTCCAAACTGGCCCCTGGATACATTTCCCACCTAGATAAAGAGCTTGGTGCGAGTTGTGTGCAAAAGAAAACAAACACGGTGAGCTCGAGGGAATACAGCCGAAGTTATCTTTCATCATTTCATATGACTTTCACCACTGATCCTTCTGCATCATCATCATTACGACTCTGTTATGTGTGGTGTGTGTGGAAAACGCTATCAAATATGGTCCAAAGCAAGTCTGCACACCATCTCCAAACCAAACACCCATCACTTCAAAACAGGAACACAGATTACTGTATTTTCCGTACTATTAAGCGCACCTGTCTATAAACCGTTATTGAATTTATTCAAACAGTTTCATGTGGTCCACTCTGACCGGGTCTGACGTGACGAGGCTAAATGTATCGGCGGCACAGAGCTTGCTAGCTTGTAAAAAGCTAACAAGCTTCGTGGGTACTGAGCCACACCGGTGTTTAAGCCACAGGGTTCAAAGCATCAGAAAAAAGTAGCAGCTTATAGTCCGGAAAATACGGTAATTATCGACTGTTAAAATGACTAGTTCATTATTAATCACATATTTAATAAATGTCTTGTATTTTTAGCATGAGGCTGTTGAAATCATGTGCTATTTAATAACAGACAACAAAGATGGATACTTAAAAAAAAAAATCTTTTAATCAACTTTGCTGTTGATATTAGCTCCTACTGATTAAGAAAGTAAGTTAGCATCTTTCACCACCATATTGTTGCTGATGAACGTTATTGTGCAATTCTCTGAAGAGATAGAAAAGAAGGGAGATGCCTCACTCAATTGAAGTTGATTATTATTATTATTATTGATATGATTATCATCCACTTTATCGATTTTTGTTCACAGTGTTGACTAATTGTAACACCTCTAATATTGAGCAAATGTTTTCACACGATAGTGTTGCTACTTCACCACAAGAGGGCAGCAGTGTTCTGGCTAAAGGATTATGCCTTAGCAGAGGTTTATGTTGAACAACCACAACTCCAAGAAAGCTGGGACGCTGTGTAAACTGCTGATTTAAGAAAATAAATAAATAAAAAATAAAACATCATACACATAATTGAACATAGCAAAGTAAAAACATATCAATTATAAAACTGAAAGATTGTATTGCTTTATGAAAGTACATGCTCAATTTAGATTTGATACCAGTAGCACGTTTGACTTTGTGGAACAGGAACCAGCTTCTGACACGATGAAAAATCAAGGGGCCAAAGTTTGTGGAATATTATGAATGTGCAAAATGTTACTGCAGTCCACTGTGGATCAAAACACAGCAGGTCAGGACACTAACGTTTCATCCCCGGAGTGGCACTTTCAGCACGGCTTTAGAAATCTGCTCATTTATACTTTAAAACAGAAAATGTGAGTGTCAAGTGTTAATTTATCTGTCACTCATAACTCTTTAAAATAGAGCAACTTCTTTCATGAACTGAATAAACTAAAAGGTATGTGAGTGAATGTGGTTGAATTATTTTGCTCTCATTCAACATTTCAGAGATTATTTGCTGTCCCATTTGTGGTTGACCCGACAAAAATTTGCTCTGACACTTTGATATAAAAGGTAAAAGCAAATTAAAAGGGAGACACATAATTGTATGAATGAGTGCTTATAGAAATTTCTTTTTTTCAGTGAGACTCTGGTTTTCATTGTAATCATAATGTCTGTCATGTGAATCCCTTTGAAATTGTAACTGTAATAAATGACTGTACGAAATAAAACTAGGTTTGATCATGTGTTTGCTCTTCTTTGGCTGCTCTGAGCTTTGGGCCCAGTCCCATTTTTGATAGTTACCCCTCCCCCTACTGCTCAACCCGCCCCCTTGAAGAGGAGTTGCAAGGAGTAGGGGTTGAAATATGAAAGGGGACAACCCTTCGAGACCGTCTAGGTCATCAGCGATCGTTGATGGCGTTATACAGACGCCACAACTTTAGCAACAAGTATCAGGCTTGTTTAAGTTTTGACGGGTATAACAGGACATGTGGATGTTACGTCAAAACAACGCTAACATGAATAGCCTGAATAGACACACCAACAACAACTTGTGCATTTTTTGGGTACATTTGTCATAAACAAGCGGTCTATAAACAGCCTTAAACTGACGATCAAATGATCATTATAATTTCTTTGTGGTCCTTTCACCCCCACTGCAGCATTTGCCTCCATGTTGCCGGTGACAAAATTATGGAGAATTTCTCATACGCCTCAGTTTGCAGTGCGCTCCTGGAAAATCTCCATTTCAAGGTCCAGACAGCCCTAACCCTTCGACTCATACTTCCTTTACGTGAACACGCAAAATGGATTGTTAGGGCTAAAGGCTAAGACTAAGACGAATTTGTTTTGGGCCTAGCTCTGTCAAACACTGAGTTGATGATGTTTCAACAACATTCAACAACGTCGCTAGTAACAAAGTGGTAAAAAAAAAAACGTTTCATAGTATTGTTTGTTTAGCACTCTGCAAGATTCAAAACAAGACAGGGAAATCATTAACAGCTCCATCATGGTTATAAATCAAATGTAAGTTCAGTGGGTGATTTAAGTGAGTTTTTAATTTGACTGAAATTAAGTACAAGCTGTGTTTACAATGAGTGTATAATATTTTACCAATTAATACTTATTTTAACCTCCACAAAGAGGGTTATGTTTCTTCCTGCCTTGGTCTGTTAGCAACACTATGAAAAAATGTATGATCAGATCTCAATGATTATTAGAAATAGGGAGGTATCATCCAAGGACGCAATGACTGAACCCAGAAAATCCCCATCTCTTACAATGGGTGAATGTTTTTACAAGACAGTGCTGCTATTTCACCACAAGGGGGCAACGGTGTTTAGTCTATAGCAGCGGTCCCCAACCTGTTTTTGCACCACAGACCGGTTCAATGTGGGCATTATTTTCACGGACCGGCCTTCAAGGTGTGGCAGGTAAATACAGCAAAAATAAAATAACATGACCAGCATAAAAATTAATGTTCGTTGTCCTTTTCACCTTTGCAAATAAGCTCACCAAAAACGTTCATTTCTTACTAATTTTGGCTAGTTGGCACGCTTATTTATTGGGTAACGTGTCTGATAGTCATACGTCGTATCACATGAAGAGAGAAGCGTATTTACATGTCCACAAGCAAAAGTGAAGTCGGAGAGAATCCGAATCCGCTTTTCAAAATAAAACGTCTTGAATGAACGTGGCCGCTGATGAGTGAGTCCCAAATCCCAAAATGCTTTGCGATGTGACGTCACGATCTCGAACTCTATACACCGGAAATTGTATAAATGATTTATTATGCCTCACGGACCGGTACCGGCCCCACTGGTCTATAGGATCGATACAACTGAATTATCCCAGCAGAGGTTTGTGCTCTATTGAAGCTTTCTAGTTAAATTATTGTGTATTTCAAAAATATAGAAAGAACACGTTAAAAGAAATAGACACATTTACATAATCAGAAAAAAAGTTCTAAATACAACTTTGTTCATTGATGTGCAGAGTTCAGTTTCTAACATCAGTGTAACCGGACCATTCCTTATCTGTAAGGTTGTGATCTCTGAGTGTTTATCAGTTTGTAAAAATTATGGTAAATCGTAAATGGAGAATATATATATAGCGCTTTTATCACCTTAGCTAGGTGCCAAAGTGCTTTATAAGGCATCTCACGCTCATACACCAATGGCTACAGAGCTGCCATATAAGGTGCTACAGCCATCATCTTGCTCAAGGACACTTTGTCATGTTTACAGGAGAAGCTGTGGATTGAACCCATGGTCTTACAAACTGTAGATGACCCGCTTTACCACCTGAACCACAGCTGCCACCATCATAATCATAGTTAACATAGGTAGTAGAGCATTTTGGGAAAGATAAATAACATAAACAATAACTGAAGAAAAAATAAAGCTGAACAAAAACTAGCACAGATGTGTTTAGTGGATTACAATATAGTAAAATAATAACCACACCATGCAGACTGACGGTAAAGGCACCTCAATAGTCTTGAACCACAACGACCAAATTTGTATTCTGGAAGTATTTTATATATATTAAGACTGAATCTGTGCAGTGCATGTGAATTCAGGATGAGCTTATGGCCATTGAACGTACCAACAATGACCAGTATCATCATCCTATTGGTTAAATGAAGCCTCACAGCTACGTGAAGACAGAAGCAGAGTCCCAGGTGGGATGTTAGAGCTTGTGCCTGTGTAATTAAAAAGGATGAAAGTGCTGGACTCAATTATGAGATACAGTACATTGTTTAAGGCACAATGTGGTAGTCTACCATGGTTTTACTCAGAAGATGAAGTTAGCGCGGCCTCATCCTTTGTGCTCGCGTGGCATGCAAGCATGATCAATGAATTACTTGGTCAGGTGGATGTGCCAAGTGTGCAAACAGCTGCAGCTTGCAGGAGGTGCAGGTGGAGCATCAGCCGTGGGTTTGATCTCTCAACCACGCAGACAGTGCTTATGTTTTTTCACTTGTTTTGAGAGGAGACTCACAAAGCCACTGCGAGAAACTTCAGGAAACACACAGCGAGCTGCTTTGTTTTCCTGAGTATCAGCGGTGGAGCTCGTCCACAGCTACTCTTTGACATTGAACAGAATACAGCGATCGCACATCAGCTTTCTGTGGGCATCAAACCTATTGTTAGATTGCGACTCGGGCTGATACATGCTAATTACAGCCCTCTTCACGCAGCTAATCTGAAGAAATATGTTGTTGGAGAGCTGCGATAGAATGAATCGATTTGCGCAGGGGTCCTTTATCTGGTTCATACCTGGTGTGATCAGTCCTACTGTAAGGAGGGAATCTGCAGCTTTCAATTCATCCTGGGAAACAATAAGCAGCACTTATCTCCAACCAGAACAGATATCTGTCACTGCCTTGTCCGAGGACAATGTCACACCAATATTTAATTAGAAAATGTGGCAATTCAACAACCGCAAAGACACCATACATTGTAATATGACTTCTTTATATTATCCTGGCCTACACAGGAAGATAAGGTAACATTTTGATGTTACTGAACAATAATAAAACTTTAAAACATCGTGCATAGCATCAGAGCTTGAGTGACTGTCTGAACCACTAATAATAGAGCAACAATAATATGCAACAATAGCAATAGGCTTATTTTCTTTATCTTTGTTTTTCAGGTTACTGCCTCCTCTGAAAGCGCAATTATTCATTTCCACTTTGAATATTTAATGATGTATCTGTTTCAGTGAATTGAGGCTCTTCAGAACAACAAATCCTTTAAACCTGCATCACACCTGCCGTCAGGTGCTGGCTGTTTGCTACATGCTCCATCAGAAAGGTAAGTCCTATGATATATAATAACATATACAGGGGAAGAAGTGAAGATTAAAACCTGATTTATTTATTTTTTTATAACTTTAAAAAAAGCTTAGATTTTTCTTAGATTTTTTTTTTTCACCATTTTAATTTCAGTTTAAATGTTATTATTGCATTGAATACAAGTATGTTTTTTCTTTAGTATGGTGAAGATCATTACATCATGAGACTAATTTATATTTGAGGTATCACCACTGGTGCATTTCCACTACATGTTTTTCTGGGGGGTTTTTTTCATTAGCAAAAGGGACCTGGTTCCTGGTACCACCTTTTCTAGTACCTGCTCTCCTATGTTTCCAAAACAAAGGTCGATCAGGTGTTGCAGGTACTAAAATGTGATTGGTAGGAATCATCACCACGTCATTGTGTTTTCAGGCAAATATTTATATCTGCAAGCCGACACAGTTATAGTCACAGTATCAAGTTTGTAAAATGTGGAAAAAAACACTAAAAAGATCCGAGGTACAACAAAAGGCTTTAGTCTAATGTTAAAATTTTACTTGTAAAACATAAGCAGGTCCTGAGCTCTGACCACCAGGTCAGTGGAACAACAACAGAGGATCTGACATGACCTCACATCTCCATGAATGAGAATTTCACAACAAGCTCTAATTTGACAAATTAACAACATATTTGAAGTTAAAACAATTAATTTCTCACCTGATAAAATCTTCAAACTGCGACTGGATCGCTGCCAACTAACTGGAAATCTGGGTTTCTCTCATCGTCACATGATGTCTGCTTGTCTGGGACATGGGCTGTAGTTTTTACATTAAAGTTGGTCTAGTTAAACTTCTTTATATTACAATGAATGAAATCACTGTTTAATGTTAGAGTCAGTGTTTGTAGTAACAAAAACACTGAGAATATTCACCTGTCTCTGGATTGTTGTTGTTTCCATAGAGATTAATGTTTTGTCTTTTCACAATTTTACTGTTTTGGTTGAGTCCAGCAGCTGTCATCAGGCAGCACTAACAGTTTCTATTATACAAATTCTGTTCAGTGCTCAGTGTCCTGCGAACAACACCCTCAGTACACAGTATTTTTTTTCTCCCGGCGCTTTCAGTTGAAAATAGTTCAACTTTTGGAAGTCATCAATGTTCGTCAGTGTCACTTCTCTCTTACTGACCAATCAGAATGAAAGAGATGTGAAGTGGAAACACTGAAAGTGACAATGTTACTTTGTGGAGAACTGCTGCCAGTCCCAGGACCCAACATCTTCCTGTATTTACTCACTTCTGAAGAACAATGGAGACTTGATGTTTACAATGAAGGAACATGAAAGTGATGAAAGATGATTTTTGTAACCTGGCAACAACAGGTGTGAAAATGAGGTCATCGTGATTCCAAAAGATGCTGCAACAGAAGTTAGCAACAAGCTGTGATCAATAAATGAAAATATGCTGAATATGCTGAAATACTCTGTGTCATGTACAGATTGTGGCATTGACAATAAAGCCACTTTGACTTGACTTTTGATGTGGGTCAGAGGTGTCACTGATCTGTCCTACAAAAGTAAAGCAGATTTAGTAAAAGCTAGGTCATGTCAGAAATCCAAGGTTTTTCTCTGATAATTTAAATATTATCTGTGGAGTAAATAACATAAGAATTGGATAAAAATTGTAATTTGCTGCAGTGAAACACCTTTAAATCACAATTTTACATCATAGATAAATGTATAATTGAAAAAAATATAATAATTACTTAAACTCATTAGTTTAAATGGACAAAAAGCTGAAGTGAAATCAAGGGTCTGTCATTTTCCCTGCAAACATGAGTTAAAGTTTAGTTAGTTCATGTGTTTTATTTAAGGTCTGTAATGGCTAATAAACAGCTTAAAAGCTCATCAAAATGTATTGTTATAATGTCTGCTTTGATGTGAACAGTTGGAAAACAGATCTTATTATTATCTACACAGTACCCTGAAAACAAAACAATACACTCAATGACAGTTTTTTTTTCTTTCTTTTATGTTTAGTGTAAGCGCTTGACTTCTCAGAGATGATCTTACCTTGATCAGCAGCTGTACAGTGTTAAACATATGGCAGGAAAACCTTTATCACCTCTTTATTGTACTGAAACAGAAATAAGGGGCATTTTCTCCGGTGCCAGGACTTTCAAAGATAAAAGACAATGAGTCTGCGAAGCAAGCAAAGCTCAGGGTGAGTTGCCAGATAAAGTGTGAAGAGACTGGTAGTTCACTGTGCAGTAGTGCTCATAATTATACACAATAAAACCTGCTATCCATCTCTTTCTCTGCCAGGGGACAGTGGTCGGAGTGAGGGAGTTGAGTTAAAAGTGAGGAAGCAGAAATTGCCTTCATTGCTGCCCTGGCATTACCTATGCAGATCTTTATCAGGAAGGCCACTGACTCTATTGTGGCTATTTTGCTAGCTTTACAATGGCTTTCTGTGCACCCATGCTACCAGGAGATTGGCTGAAATTATATTCTCTTCATGCTTGGCTAGGTTGCAGCTTAGAAACAAGCTGCTTATGGAAGCCAGGGGAAGATTGCTGATAATAGGAGCTTCACATCCAGTTGACCTTTTTCCCACTCTTTTTTTTCCCCTTCGCAATAGCTCAATTGCAGTGACAGGAGCAAAGGAAACAATCTGCTCCGTAGAGGACACACAACCTGTACCATCTAAGCCAAGGCCCAATTGCTCTGAATGGCAAAGTCTTGGCTCCGTGCAACCAATACTGTGATTTCCACCAGGCCTGAAAGGGATTGCCTGGGTTTACTCATTATTTATGTCTGTCAATTTCCACATCTCTTTGCATCTTGTTGCCTACAGCTGGGCTTGCAGACCATCAGGTCTCGGAGCAGCGCTGGTTCCAAGGGCTGTTTGCCACGAGGCAGCAAAACATCTGAAAATCCTCAATTTTATCTGCCCTTTGTAAAACATATAAAAACAACTTTATAGGCAGAGTGACAAAAATATTGTTAAGACTGGAAAGCTATATGCAAAGTTGAAAGATTTCAGACCTGAATATTACTCCGATATGTTTTGGGGAAGTTTCAAACTTTGTCGCTAATGTTTTCTGACCTTTTCGCATTTCACACTTCTAACGATACAAGCCCATCAAAGCTTTAAAACAGTTTGTTTTGCCGCAATCTCAAACTACCGTATTTTCAGGACTATTGAGCACCTGTCTATAAGCCGCTATTGAATTTATTTGAACAGTTTCATGTGGTCCACTCTGACCGGGTCTGATGTGACGAGGCTAAATGTATCGGCGGCGCGGAGTTTGCTAGCTTGCTAGCAACGAGCTTTGTGGCGCCGATACATGAGAAACACCGGTGTTTAAGCCGCAGGGTTCAAAGCATCGGAAAAAAGTAGCAGCTTATAGTCCAGAAAATACGGTAATCCATCTGCAGCAGAATGACTCTGAACCTCTCTGCATTTTGTGGAGTTTCTGTCACACCTGCACCAACAGGAAGTTAATCCTGTGGTGACAGGCAGCAGAACCAACCAATACAAATGGAGGATGCTAAACAGCACGTTGGTCCTCTTCATAGGAAGTTTGAGTACAAAAAAATCAAGACAGAACAGTGACTGACGCTCTACAGGAAGTAGTTTTCTTTTCTCCGAAGCTCTTTCAGCTTATAACACCACATTAACACAGAAAAAACATTAGCACACACTGCTAGCACTTCAGCTAACACATCACCCAGCCTGCGACAAACCACCCTCAAGCAAAATGAAACACAATTAATCAATTAAAAATAATGATATTTAATCGTGATTAATCAAAATTAATCCACATCAACCGTGTGATTAATCAGATTAAATTGTAATCTTTTGACTGCACTGAATCCTTGAAGTAATGACACACAGTATCCTCCCTCAGCTGCAGGACTGTCCCTCATGTCGATACCAAAGGACCATCCTCTCTCTTTTTTTTTTTACCGTACAGTGTCATGGGTGAACACACAAAAAGCTTTTCAATACATCTCCCTCACCGGCCTGCACAGCGACTCCTGTAATAGTGACAAATGGTGACTCCTCTCACAGCAGCACTTTGAAGACGACAGTGTCTCTGAGTCAGGGGGCCATCAGTCATCAGACCGTCACTTTTCACGTCAGCACATTTTCTCCTTCATGTCACAGCCCCTCGTTTCTTCTTATTTATCACCACGTTACTTCCTCTGTGAGAACTAAATTGCATTGTGGGTAAAGCTGCGTCCAGTCCTCCCCCCTGTGTTGCGGCGTCGCCCCCTGAAACACTGGAGCTTGGTGGTTTGCGTGTAGAAATCAGCAGAGTTTATTTGGTCTGCTCAGGCCTGACCAGACGTGCCAATCAGAGCAGCAACCTGTCCGCAGAGTTTCCCTCATTTAGTGGCAGCGTAATGACGGTTTACAGAATTACAGTTTTAGGTTTCACTCATTCTGCTTTGATTTCTGACCGCTGGCTGCCTTTGGCTTTTAACATTACACAGAATTCATTTCCGAAACGCTCAGACTTCTTCCCTCCGTCTGATGAAAGCACTGCAGATATGAGACAGAGCAGGAAGCAGAGTTTTTTCTCAGTAGCAGTGTTGACAACAGTCAAATGTGACCTCTTGGAGACAAGGTACATGTTCCTCAGGGGAGGCAGAGGCGAATTAAGAACCGTGCTGAAAGGAAACATGTCAGACGGGTGTCAGCCACCTCCCATTTCTTGATATGTGCTCTTCCTCTCACACACACCAGTATCTCCTCTGGTTGTTTCCTACATTGGACGTCACAAAGACAAATCCACATAAACGTTTTGAGCAGCTGTGTGGCAGGCACATGGTGGAGATGGGATGATTTAAGCTGATAAATGTGTTGTGAGACCTCTTTGTTGCTCAGGATGTATGAACATATCTTGTTCAATGAGCAGGCTCCACTATCGCCATATGATGAAGTCCTGGAGTAAGCAGCCTCCTAATTGTGCTGTCTGTTCAGTCTCACTCTTGTCAAGTCTCCAAAAGCAGCAAATGAAATCTCTAATCTACTCTGAGCTGGAGATGTATCCCCCGACTCAGCCGTGGCTGTTTAAAGATACACAAAGTGTTTCATTGTTGACCTTGTCTAAAAATAAAAGCTGAAACACCTCTGATGTTCAACCACTCGAGAATGTATTCAGCGAGCGACTGTGTACCCTGACACTCTTTCATATGCTGTGGCACCTACATTAGTGTGCATCTCATATCAGGTTCATCCTGCATATCATTGTGTTTCATGCTGAGATCCTCAGCTTTTATTTTTTTATAGATTTTACCAGATGTTGTGCATTTTAAGAGCTCGCGAGCACAGAATCTGTTGTTTGAACTTCTGACTGTGTTCGGTTTCTTCCTCCTACTTTTTCACATGTTGTGTGTCTGTGTTGAACATTTGCATGTGTGTAGTGGATGCAGGAGTCACTCATATCTTTTGGCTGCAGGGATGGTTTCTGCTTGATTTCTGTTTCCTTCTTATGTTGTATTTTTGGTAATTTATCTTTTTTTCTGAAAAATGTTATAGATCTGATCTGATCTGTTCTGTTTTGTTCTATTCTATTCTATTCTATACTGTTCTATTCTATACTGTTCGATTCTATTCTATACTGTTCTGTTCTATTCTATTCTATACTGTTCTATTCTATTCTATACTGTTCTGTTCTATTCTATTCTATTCTATTCTATTCTATTCTATACTGTTCTATTCTGTTCTATACTGTTCTGTTCTATTCTATACTATTCTATTCTGTTCTATTCTATTCTGTTCTATTCTGTTCTATTCTATTCTATACTGTTCTATTCTATTCTATACTGTTCTGTTCTATTCTATTCTATTCTATTCTATTCTATACTGTTCTATTCTGTTCTATACTGTTCTGTTCTATTCTATACTATTCTATTCTATTCTATACTGTTCTGTTCTATTCTTTTCTATTCTATTCTATACTGTTCTATTCTATTCTATACTGTTCTGTTCTATTCTATTCTATTCTATTCTGTTCTGTTCTATTCTGTTCTATTCTGTTCTATTCTATTCTGTTCGGTTCTATTCTGTTCTGTTCCATTGTATTCTATTGTATTGTATTCTA
>OOFC01047717.1:10370-21727 GCA_900323345.1 Pseudochromis fuscus
TTTTCAAAGATCTGTTTGTTAATTGTTAACTTTCATTTCCATTTAGCTTCCATTTCATTTGTGTCTTTCATTGAACTGCTTTAACTTTCAGTGTTTTGAGGAATTCATCAGCAAAATAAAAAGTTTTGTGGAGTTTTGTGTCGCATGAGAAAAGGAAGTTTTCATGTTTTTACTTGAATGTTTTTAGTGTATTTCATCTACTTCCATCATGTTTTTCTTGATGTGAGAAATAAATGGGACCATACAAGCAGCAGCTTTGATGTAATGCAAGGTAATTTGCTTTTCTACCTTTACATCATCCTCATTTGGAGTTTCCTGAGACCAATTAAGCTGCTGTCTTTAATATGTAAGATTTGTTCTGTTATTTCTTTTTCTCTTTCATTAGGTTCTGTTTTCTGCTGTGATACAGTATGAACCTGATCCACGGCTGAGTCTTTACCAGCCGGCCTCTGGAGAAATGTGCCAAGCCGTGCTGAAGATGCAGCTACTGGCCTTTTCCGACTCGGTGGAGAATCGTGGAGGAACCAGACGTTGTGCCGCGGTGATGGTTGACTCCTGCCTGACCCCCGAGCCCGGCTTTTAATCTGAGCCCAGAAGGCTTTGACATTTCTCTGACATTTACCATCGCACCGTTACCTCATCGCAGAGAGCAGGGCCCAGTTACATGTTCTCAGCGATCAATGGCCGGTTACTTCATCCTCCCGCAGAGGCCCAGAACAAGGAGGCATGTGTGTAATCGCATTAGACCCGACTATCTGCTCCAATTAGACACTGTAAACAGGACATGGCTCAGTGTTTCTGTTAAAAGGCTCTTGAGCCAACTCTGGAGGTTTTCAACAACAACAACAACAACAACAACAACAGCAACTTGGGCGATAAAAAATAAATAAATAAATAAATAAATAAATACTGTAAAACGACACGAGGCAGCCAGCTCATACATTTTATAGTGTTTAATGAAGGATATTTACCCTCTTAACAATGAGACATTTTGTTGTTATGCAAATTATCTGTCACATCACACACTTTTGTAAAATCACAGAGTAAATGTGTCATGTTATGGTTGTTTTTCAGTGATTGTATCAAATTTTAGAAAAATATTTACAGTGATAAACAAATTGGATAGTTTTTCATTTATAAAAATCTGTCTTTTCCAAAAAATGAAAAAGGAAATGTTTGTCTTTTTACAGTAACTTTTTTTTAAAATGTTATTTTACACTTGAATTTATTCTTTTTAGTTATTAAATATAATACAAGAAGGGACAGAGCTGCTGAGAAGAGCAGTCAGGCTGTGGTTTTCAAGGGGGTTTATTTACCCATGACAAAGTTCATCCATAAACATATGTTGAATTGGACCAATATAAAAGCTCAAATAAGCAAAACTTTACTCAAAATATGTAAACAAAGAGGCTAACTGTCCTTAACAAAGAAAACTGACCTACATGACTAAACAAAAAGGGAACTTATATAGTGACTGATCAAACCAACTGACGCACACAGGTGGAACATAACAATACACACCACACACTCACCTACCAATAACACAACAAACAAAATCTGAACAATTACACTATTACAATAATTATTAGAATGAATTTAAATTAACCTAAAGAAATAAGCAAAATTCACAGACAAAAGTCTCAGTCTCCCCGTGATGTTGTGGCAGACACTTCCTGTATTTAATGATGCTTCTGCTGGATCATCTTTTGCTGGGTCCTCATCTCCGCCTGCAGGACACCAGATCATCAGAAAAACCAGATGTGCACACTTAAAATTGGCATCTGTGTACCTGTCAGGAGCTTTGCTGAATGAACATGAAGATGATATATCTGTTATTTGCTGTACTGGCAAAAAGGTCAAATGCTCAATGATAGATCAGCTATCAAACCAAACTAAAGAAACTAGTACAATAAGTCAACAGAGAGATTAGCTAATAAACTAAACAAACTAATACAAGTGTAACCGACATCTGTCCACGTTTGGCCATCACAGATACACTTATGAAAGACTTATATAATCTAATATATTTAAAAGATATTTTTTGCATAAAGAATTTATGGTAATAAGCAGTTACAATTGTTTAATGTTGTAATTTTATTAACATCTGTGTTGAAAAAATGGCTCCTAATTGTAAAGTTTTGACCACATTACTGGCAGCATTACTGGCCATGCTTTGGTTTTTATCCCTATGTGAAAGTCTGTGGATGTAGAAGTGGCTGTTGACTCAAAAATATGAGATAATTAAAAAAAAACAAAAAGGATTTTGTTTTAATTGGTGAAATCATGAAAATTCGTGTCTCTGTGCACTTGGATATGAAGGGAGTCCTGCACCTGCAGATCTGATGGTTGGACTGAAACCAGGAGGAGGGACAGGAAACTGCAGAGGTGGTCACAGTCTGACAGGAAGGAGTCTGTCATGGTCAACACCTGCACACCATCTGCTGTACCTGCAGACCCCGAATCATTCTTTTAAATCATTTTTAGATTTTACCCCGAGCAAAGTTGTGTCCCAGCATTTTATTAGAAACACCACACTAACGTCTCTCAAACAGCCTCAGCTCCTGGTGAGATGTTACAAACCTTCCTCTGAGAGTTTACTTCATGTCGACATGAGTCATCACATCATTTCTGCAGATTTGTCAGCTGCACATTCATGCTGCCAGTCTCCTGCTCCAACACATCACAATGATTTCTACTCACTTCAGATCCAGCGACTGGGAGCAAACTGAAGCCCTCTGAACTCAGTGTCATGTTCAGGAAACCACTTTGGTTTTGTGACCTGGTGCATTGTCTTGTTTGAAGCAGAAATTACAAGATGAAGATAAAAGGATGCACATGTTCAGCATCAATACTCAGATTACAGTATTCAGACTAGGCTGCTGATATTAAAAGTTTATCCAAGAAAACATTTCCCACATCATCTGATCAGCTGCAGCAGCAGTCTGGACCGTCCACACCAGGCAGGTTGACTTCATGGATTCATACTGTTGATTCTGACCGACCGTCTGCAGCCTCAGCAGAAACAGACTCATCAGACTGACCCAGGCTGTGGTTTTCCATCCTCAGCTGTCCAGTTTTGGTCAGTCTGTGTTCGCTGCAGCCTCAGATTTCTGGTCTTCTTCTGACGGGAGCTGAAAACCCGACGTGGTCACACACTGCTCGGGGTTGTTTTTTGTTGCTTTTGTCTCAGTTTTAACCAGTCTGACCTTTCTCCCTACTCTTCTGCAAACTCTAGATCAGGGGTGTTCAATCCTGGTCCTCAAAGGCCGCTATCCTGCATGTTTTAGATGTGTCCCTCTTCCAACACACCTGATTCAAATGACCAGGATCATTAGCAGGCTCGTGCAGAGCTTGATGATGAGCTGAAAATGATCAGCTCATCATCAAGCTTAGAATCACGTGTGTTGGAAAAGGGAAACATCTAAAACAGGCAGGATAGCGGCCCTCGAGGACCAGGATTGGACACCCCTGCTCTAGATGCTACTGTGGTGAAAATGTGGTGAACTCTCAAACCTCCTGTTTGGCATTAACAATGATGGCAAACTTACTGAGATCACCTTTTTTCCACCATTTGCTGTGAATATGAACTGAAGCTCTTGACTTGTATCCATTGGCTGTATGAAAACCAGACATAGATGCATAGTTTAAAAAAATGAGGCCAATGCAGAAGTGCAAATAAAGTGCAAAACCACCGATGGCCACTAGATGGTGGCTCCAGAAGGTTGTGGCTCCAAATGATTTCTGTTCAAAAACAGTCATTTTTCAACCATGAAAAACTAGATTTTTTTTAGAAGTCACTTTGACGTCATTAGCTACAATCAACTCTTCTTCTCAGTGGTCCATCTGTAATTCATTTCAGTTTAATAAAAATTAGGCTTCAAAAAGAGGAATATTTAGGGGCGTGGCTAGTTTGATTGACATGTCTGGTCTCCAAAGATTTACAGGTGGATTGGAGGCTCCTTCACCCGCCTCCTCACTCCTCCCTTTATATCATAATATCATCACTTACGTTACCAACATAGTAACGTTCAAATGCCAAACTCCTGGCTTCAAAATGCAGATCCACAAACCAACGGCTGACGTCTCGTTAGCTTCACCCATTTTTCATATACAGTCTGTATCTGCAGGATTTTATGGATTGCACTGGTGATACATAATTAGCTGAATGGGTAATTGCACAGATAAGCAGGTGAACAGGTGTTCATAATAAATCTGATGAGTGCAGGTCCATTAAAGATCTGTCAGTGTGGAACTTCATCAGGACGATGACCCTTTTGTTTTGTTTAAAATTTTGCACAGCATGTGAGAGTTTAAGAGAGAGTTATAGGTCAGCTTGCATCTGCAGTATTGTTAATGTCAATTAGGACAAAATGACAGTTTCTGCCTCTGCAGGGAGTTACATACTGTAACAGTTTCTTGGCAAACAACAGGCAGACGCAGTGACTTCCTGTAGTTTTGTTGGCAACCCATAGAAATGCTGTACGCGGGATTTTCCAGTGGTTAACTACTGGTCCAACTCCTCTGTACATTTGTTAGTGTGCAGATGAGATGCAACTGGATAATTAATGAGGTTTTCATACAGAATGCTTCACAAAATTTGATTGCAAATGCAAACAAATGGAAAACCCCTGGTGTGGGTCTCTTAATGCAAAGACACATCCATGCAGGTTGAAAATGTTTTAACTTTAGATTTTTTGAGAAAGTGAGAATATGTGAAAGAAATGGGGCACTTTACCGCTACAGAGTCTGTGTGAATCTTTGACAGTCATTTCCATCTCCTGCTTTATGAGGTTGTACTCTGATTGCAGTACTGAATGGGTTTTACTGTCCCAAAAGAGGAGAGTTCAGGTGGTAATCAGGCAGCAGAAAGGAAGCAAATTCTCCTCAAAATGCAGTGAAAGCTCTTCTTCCCTTTCTCTCTTTTTTTAAGCAGCTATGAGCCATTGTCTTTTTCAAAATGCACTAAATCGACTGTACTACGAGCAGACGAAGTTCGTCATTATCCTCGCGTCACATGAGCTGAACTGTGCGGCTCCGGGGCAGATAACAATAAGCAGTCCAGTTAAACTGTTGAGGTTCGTACTGAAAAACTCTGATGATTCATTTGCACCACCACTTGGCCCCTATCTCCTCCTGTGAATCACAAGTTAAAGAGGACCAAACAATGGAGCATGAAAGGTCTTTGCGAGTTGGAGCTGACTGAAGTCTGGAAAAAATCAATGGTAACCTTCCAGATGAAAGAACTGCAACACACACAAAAAAAAGACAGAAAGTTTCCCGGCATTCATGAAATTAAAAATATCACCCAGTGCTCTCAGTTTGTACCATTTGACAGATCAGGACACCACAGAGAGGTGCTGATGTGGGACTAAAATGGATTTTCTATTATGAAACTCTCACATTCAGAAACTTAACAGAGAGTTCTCCTGTTGTTATACATCCACACACATGCATATCAATCTATACACACTTCCTGTAATGTATTTCCAGTTCCTGCCACAAGTGTTAAAGTGGCTCTTGACACAGCAGGAGTGTGGAGGCTCATCACTGAGACAGGATTGATTAGTAAGGACGTCCTGTCACTCACACAGATCCATGATGTGATTGACCTCAGATGTTTTGATACAGAAGACATACACAAGATTAATACCACAAAGTATTTATTCATTCCAGTCACAATCAGAAGTGTGAAATTAAAGGCACCTTCACAACACAATTAAATCTTAAGTTTTCTGATAAATGATGATAAATGATGAAATGACTTTCAGATGGACCAGATCACTAATGACAGGAATTGATTGTAACTAATGACATCAGGATGACGTGAAAAAATATGTTGCCTGAGGATTTTATCATTGGAGCCAGATTTTTTTTTTTGAGCCAGCATCTGGTGGTTTTCAGGGGTATTGCACTTTTTTGCACCTCTGGACGGGCTAAACACAGCAGAGCAGACCAGGACCCTCACCCAGAGCTGAGTAAGACCACACCATCATCAGAGGAACTAACATCTGCAAGTACCTCAGATCACATGTAACAGACATACAGAAGAATATATTTTTTTTTTAAGTGGAGTACATTTATATAGTGCTTTCATGACCTTCGCTAGGTCCTCACACACACACACACACACACACAGTGTCTTGTCTCTTTTTCTTCTTTCACCTTCAGTCACTGATTTGTTTGATTTCTCTTCAATGCGTCCTAAGTAATCGAACTGACAAGGGCTCCCATGTGCCGTTACATCAGCTACTAATGAAGTCCATGCATACATACACAACTTGTATTGTAGCTCTCCTATGTTTCTGTGCACACACACTCATACATTTCCATCACGTCAGAAGCCACTTCACACTTCTCAGTCTCTGCTGAGGGGAAGTAGGGTGAAGGGTAATTGCCTCAGATCATCAGAGTTCAAACCACAGGCTGATTATATCTAGAATTCTAGAAGTGTGTGTGTGGCTACCGACCAATGGCTACCGAGCTGCCATGCAAGGATGCCATGCACTAGCCACCATTGGGAGGGTTCAGTGTGTGAACCCTGAGTTACACTTCGATAACTCACAACCTTACGATTCACAGGTGACCCACTCTACCACCTGACCCACAGCCACCCACATAAAGTAATAGGAATTGGAGCTTCCCCATTGAAGACAGAGAATCATCTCAATGGTTCTGTTTAATAATGGATCTGGATCCAGATGCACCACATGCAAAAGTTAGAACATGCTCATTATTATACTGAGTGAGTTACATATCTGAAAGGCACCTCTCTTCTTAGCACAGAAATGATTGAGAAGTGTGATGCCCATTACATGGATTGGTACACTACTGTAAGACAGATAATATGCTGAGAGACTTGTAGGAGCCAGTAACACAGAAACACACACCGACTTAAAATATTGATGATCTTAGTTACATGATAATGATTTTTTTTTCCCCCCACACTGTGATGATCTCAGGGGTTGGACAGATGTGATGCTCTGGTGGCCACAGTGTGCATGTCTGTTGAAGGAATATTAACTGTCACCATGTGAGCTGGACCTGCAGTAATCTGATACTGGAAACACTCAGTACTTCATACATGTAGATGTTCATTTAGACTGTGTGTACAGAGGTAATATCATCCTGGAACTGGTGAATCTGAATCTGAACAAAATGCATAAATAAAGGTTGATCAAACCCCCGGAGACCAACATGGAAATGATCACATCACAGTCAATAAAGTACTTCATTTATCACACAGTGTTATCATGCCACCAGTCACGTGTGTGTGTGTGTGTGAGCGATCGCTGCAGATTCATGCTTTATAGGCCGGCCTTGTTAGACGACGACCTTCACGGCTCCTCGGTTGTCTCTCTGTGAAGGCGGGCAGAAGCGTCCCCCTCTAAATTAGCCCGTGGCCTCTCGTCTCGCGGTCAATAAGTCACATTATCTCCCCTGCTGAGAATCCAGACTCCTTATCCTCATTGTCAATACACACAAGCCACTGCTGGCAAATCTCTTTTAACCATCAGCTCAGGCCGATACACCATTACGACCACTCATCACCACCAGCATCACCATCACCATCATCATCACCATCATCTCTACCAGCTGTGGTTAAAATGTGAATCAAACAGCAGCAAAATGAAGCCTGGAGCTCGCCATCACCGCCAGGCTGCAGCCGTGGAAGTCATTAAGACTCGGAGAGCTGTAATATACAGAGAATTAAAATAACAATGAGAATCAGGCGACTGACTCCATCACGTCTGCCGTTAATCGCTGGCAGATACTGAAGGTGCGTTTGTGCTCGGCTGCTGATTTTCTCCCCCCCCCCTCGAGGAGCTGGAAATAATTCAGCTAATCCTGCAGCCTCCCCCATCGCCGAGCGCCTGCATGGCTGTGTTCATGTTTATATTTGTGTGAGCGCCTGTGGGTGAAGCGCTGCACGTATCCAACCACGGCCTGGCTGTGTGGGTTTCTGCTGAAATGCACGTTGACGTTGCATAACTCCGGGGACGTACTTTTAGGTGTTGGTGCTGACGTGCTGACAGAGGTGTTTTATTTTGACGTGACTGAGTGTGCTCAGGGACTTCCTCTCTGTTTCAGGGTGTTTACATTATTGTAAAACAGTGTTTGCCCCCCCTCCTTCTGCAATTGTTTCAGACGTTCAAATAAAATTGAATTTAACACAAAGGCAACACAAAATACAATAGTTAAATGAGGATTATAATTAAAGTCCCACACCAGCTGGGTCTGTGTGAAAAAGTCTGATTACTGCAAGACTTATTTAACCTAAACTCACTTTTTTAGTAATCTGAAGGTGGCTAATTGTTCTCAGCACCTGTCAGCACAACACAACAGAAGAGATAAAGTAGTAGATGCTTTAGGTAGATCAGTCTGGGAATGGTCATTTTTAGGTCTGAGGCCTCCTCCAGACCAAATATTTTCAAATAGATACAACATTTTACAGCGTTGAACTTCAAAATTCCTCCAGTAGAGACATCACGGGGGGTCCAGTCCAGAAAGGAGGTTTAACAAAGTCTGAGTTTATCCCCGAACTCTGAGCTGATCAACCCTGAGATAGAAACTTTGTTACAAAGCAAGAACGACTTCACATGTAGAGGAAGATTCATCACCCTTGAAGGTTTCATGACAATGTTGACAATGATTAAAGTAAAACTGTTCATAAAGCAGATGTCCCATTTAACAACATCCACAGTAGGGACATTATACTGTGCTGATGTTTTGTTGGTTTAGGGCGACATGTTATCATGGAGGCATGGTTGGGTTTTCTCTTATTTACAACATTGTAGAGACCTTACTATTCAAAGAGAGGATTTTATTGTTATTTGGTGCCATATAAGTAAAACTGACTTATATTGAAGATGGTGCAGTCTCAGAGGAAACAATATTAAGTTTTTAGATTGGTGGATCCAAACACTGACTTGAACTCTAAGCTGTGGCAGGACCTCAGACCGTCCACTATGGCTGAATTAAAGCAGTTGAAAGAGTAGTGTCCAGTTGTTGCAGGTTGCAGTTGGTGCTGATAAAGGTGGCACAACCAGCAATCATCTGTAGGGGGACATTTATTTACTTTTTTATTTATTTTCTCTCTTTCTTGGACAGAAAAGTCCAGTAGGTTTGACTCAGCTTCACTTGGATAACCTCGACCTGGATGACCGACAGTCTTCACAGAATCTTTATTTGACAGTTGACAGTGAAGAGGAAACAATAAATAAAGTGTTAAAAACAAATGATGTGACATGCAAGACAAGTCTGAAACTATTTATTATGAAACTAATACAAAAAAAAGAAGAAATCAGGACAGGTGCAATATATTTTTGAGTCTTGAGCTTTGTCTTGTTGTATTTTCTCTGACAAACTCAAAACCCAAAGGCCAAAGTCAGAAAGAGCTTCGTGAGTAACGATGAGGATTTGTCGAGACCATCTGCCTCTTCACACAAAGTGCTGACAGTCTTCATCGTGGTTGTCTGAACAAATCTGCTCTTCTGTCGGCATGAATCACCATTTTCTCTTAAGTTGTCATCACATCTGGAAAACTTTTATCATTTCAACAAGTGACTTTTCTATAAAGTGACTCATTCGAACAATATGACATTTTAAAATTAGAAGTACACTGTGGACATAGAGCATTATAAGAGTTATCATGCTCATTGTCAGCTTTATATTTATATACTTGGCCTCCTCTTGAATAGTTTTGCACAGATTGCAGTTCAAAAAAGTTGTTATTGATGCAGTCTCTCTGTTCATCCTGTCAGTAACTGGGCTGTTTTACCTGTTATGCTGCAGTACATAAAATAAGTTAGATTATTGCTGATTACCCATGTTTGAAATGTAATTTTTGCTTTATGTATATTTGACATATAGACACATTGAGTTTACTTTTCTCACAGAGGTTACTAAAACATCGTGTTACCTCATGTTTTGAAGTTTTGGACATGTGCAGTATGAACGCCCGATGTTATAAAACTGTATCTAGCAGAAAATATATATTTAAAAAAATGCTACAAAGTAGATAGAGAAAAAAATGTAAGAATTGGATAAGACGGAGTTGTGCAAGTTTTAAACCTTCAAAGCAGCTAAATGATGCTCCAACAGTTTCAGTCAGCACATGTTTTTATTCATGAGGAGCTGTAATCCATCGCACCTCATTTACTCACTCGCTGACATCTTTTGGATTATGCTTAAAATATTAAGATGCACTGTGATAAATAGCTTCATGTATCACGCAAAGCCTAAATCAGCACCCTAAATCATTATGTATTAAAGAGTAAATAAAATATGTTTCTTACACAACTAAAATTTGCTTTGAAGATAAACAAGGCTGTGATCCGATGCTGATTCTAGTATGTTTCATGCTGCATCTATAGCTTCATCTGGAACTTTTACAGTATTCAAAGTTAAATTGATTGTAATTCCTCTCCTCTCTTGGAAACTTGGTGTCTCATTCACAAAGGATCTTATCTCACCTCTAGAAGTCCTCATAAAAGACACTAAAAGTTCCTAATAAAGCTTCATCTTAAGATCCTTTCACAGAGCTGCTGAAACACACTTTCAAGGAACAGAGATAAGAGGAAGGGAACAAACATGGCTGACCTTGTTAAGGATGCTTTATGTCTACAGTGTTCTTCTAAACCCTGCTGAGAAATAAGGCCTTTAATGTGAACTTTGTTTCCAGTGGTGAGAGTTAAAACTGGTCAGGGTCACTGGATACACAGACCACACACAGTACAGTCTATTCTATTATTTGCAGCTAATTTCATATGTAAAAATATCTAAAAAATAATAATAATTTCCTGCAAAAGATCAATAAAGTATCTATCTATCTGGACTGTATATAGAAGTGGACGCAGTAACTTGATCTCAGAAGTGAAGCCAATGCTGAAGTGCAAAAAAAGTGCAATGCCACCAATGGCCACTAGATGCTGGATCCAAAACACTGACTTCAATTCTTAAATCCTCATTTTCAATCCTGAAATACTCAATACATTTTTATTCCACAAGTCATTCTGATGTCATTAGTTAAACTCTTCTCTCAGCCTAAAATCTCCTTAATGATGAACTGATTTTCAGATGGATCAGCTGATCACTGAGGAGAAGTATTTATGGACGTGATTGACAGCTCTGTTCTCCAATGATTTACAGGTGGTTTGAAGCCTGATTCACCAGTTGTACACAGTGTCCTCGGGTTCAAGGGTCAGACCCACCTCCTTATTCCTCCCTTCATATCCAAATATGGTCACTTCTGGCTCCAAAAAATATGGCCACCCTCAAATGCCAAACTAATGGCTTCAAAATAAAGTCTTAAGGCTGCAACTATTTTAATAGTCGATTAATCATGGACTATTGAAGCC
>OOFC01047717.1:21747-45654 GCA_900323345.1 Pseudochromis fuscus
TAATTGAAGTCAACTCTTCCTCTCAGTGAAAAATCATCATTTCGGAAATACTAGGCTTCAAAAAAAGGAAGATTTAGGGGTGCGGTTAGAGTGTTGACAATTCTGGTCGGTGCTGAAGTCGAGTCTCATACACATTGGGCAGTGACTCCTCCCTTCATATCCAAATATGGTCACTTCTGGCTCCAAAAAATATGGCCACCTTCAAATGCCAAACTAATGGCTTCAAAATAAAGTCTTAAGGCTGCAACTATTTTAATAGTCGATTAATCATGGACTATTGAAGCCAACTAATCAAATGATGAACTGTATAATTATTAAATGACTTAAGTTGACTCCTCTGCTTCATCCTGACCTGAACGACCACACAAAAATGATCCTGATAAGTGAGTGAATGAGTTACTGCAAATTCTGAATATTATTATCTCTAGAGTTTTATTGTAGCTCCCAGTCTGTTCTGTCCCCATATTTACCAACTTTGAAACTTCAGTGTTAAATACATGTATGTTCAGAGCTTGTTGTCTGTCCTCTGCATTCATTTTGTTGATACAAACAAGGTGTTAGGTGCTTGTGTGTCTGCATTTAATTACCACCACGTAATAGTTTAAGTTTGTTTGCACTTTTTGGGGACCTGGTTCCCACAGATGCTGTAGTAACAACATTACCCATGTAAACAAAGAGAAAAGGCATTCAGAGCAGCCAAATTGTTTTATTACAAATATCTCCTAATGACAGAAATGAGGCTCAGAAAGGCAGCAACAGAGCGCTAATTTAAAAATGAGTGGGAGGCAGATTCCCTGCAGCTGACACTGAAAATGGGTAAACTTTAAGATCTGAATGTCTTTGTTGGTTGTTTACCTTGTAATAAAATTGTAAATTGTATTTTTTTGCTCGCGGTGTCTTGGGTAGTGGCAACCTCAGTGTTCACATACCAATTAGAGAGAAGAAGGATGTGTTGTGCTGGAAGTTACAATCAGAAACCTCATGCAGCAAAAGACAATAAAGATTAGCTGTGTGAAATTCAAAGACTCTAACAACTCTGAAAGTGTGTAGTCACAGGGTGCACAGGGTTTGTTTGCATTTTGTTTTTCACTGATATTTTGTGTCTGCACATAATTTCTGTAGAGATAATAGATGTTTATAATATTCATTTCAGTTGAGTTTTTCACAGTGTTTACAAGTTAAAAGAAGAGAATAAACACTAACCCTGAGTCAGAGTGTGGGGGTCATCAGTACTGGAACAACCATAAGGAGCAGCCGTTGCTCAGGAAAGTATCAGGAGATATGCATGAGGAACAGGAGGTCCTTTGATGTTGGTAATGTGAGCAGAATAACAGATTTTACAAAGGTGACAACCTTAATAAAAGCTGGAGAGTCAAGCTGCTGTGAGACAAACTCAGAAGCACAGAAGATGAGGCTGTGGACAGAGACAGGAGCACGGGACTGTGAGCGTCCTGTACAGGTGTGTCCAGGAGGGAAGACGTCCTCCTGGTGAAGGAGGCTTTTAGGTCCTTACTGGTCCAGACCCATGACTCAGCAGATAGGTAGATAGCATGTCAATCTCTTTTAGAATCACAAGAGTGGATTTTAAGAACAAATTAATGGTGAAGATTTGCATTTTTGTGTTAAATCATGTGATGTGGATCCTGCTTCCTGCACTCCTCCAACACTCAGACCATTACGACTAGTTAAGGATGCACTGGCTCAAAAACCCAGTGAAATAGTTCTGGATGAAGACCCTCCTTCAGCACGAAGTACAATGTGTAAGGTGTTAAGTGTTGCATAACATTCAGCTTCAAATCAAATGTCCTGCAAAGAGTGTGAGCCCTAAAAAATGAGAAATTTGGCCAATCAGACAGAACAAAGAAAATAATAATGCTATGTGAACAAGTCAAGAAGTAAGACTGAAATGCAGGACACGTGAGGCAAGCAGGTGAAAATTAACTGAAAACACCAAGAGACTGGTGTTTGAATGTTGCCATGATGGTTTTCTGGAGCCAGAAATGACCATATTTGGATATGAAGGGAGGAGTGAGTAGGTGGGTCTGACCCTTTAACCTGAGGACACGGTCCAATGTGCATGAGATTCAAACTCTGAGGAGTTAGGGTCTGGTCTTCAATATTTGGTTCAAATATTGAAGACCAGATCAAATATATTTAAAATTCTTGTAATGAAAACAATTATCGACGAGTAATTTAGGATTGAAATGATGATTTCTGGATGTCCTCGTTGGCCTAATTTTTGAGACCTGGTGTCTGTTTATTTCTGTTTATGACCCTTCTACAAATCCTGTGTGAGCTTCCTCTTTCTTTATCTCCTCACCACATCATCTTCATCACAGACTGGTGCCGGACCTCCACTGTCACAAGCCCGTTACAATCTCCAGGACTCCACTGTCCACTTGTCATCCTTATTCTGTCTCTTTTGGACCTGCCACTCACCACCTCTGCATCTGCTCTCCTCCAATCCCCATACACCTGAGTCCCTGTCCCTAATCGATCGCCAATCCCAGAAATGATCCAACACCTTGACACTGCACCAATCACAGCCCTGCTTTCATGTAAGACAGCTGTTACTCATCCCAGGTGATCACCAGGTAACAGGCACAGACCACACACACACACACACATCACCCTGGGACACTTGTGTTACAGTTTTTACTGACATGGATTTTGCTGACACAGCGAGTCTCTTTTTGTGTGATGCTCCAAAACAAAACTGAACAGATTGTTTCTAAGCTTAAAGCTTTATTGTAAGAGCCTGATATATACCAAATGATTAAATCAGATTTCCTGTACTAAACACTAATGCAGGCTCCATACGCTGCAAAGTGTTTTAATTTAATGTGCTGTTATATAATTAGATTATTTTGTTTTTGCTGCAGGTTGATGCAAATCTTGGCAAACGGTCGCTTCAAGCTTTTAATCAATGAAAAAAAAGCAGCATACCATGAATGTGTTTGTGTCCATGTGTTATGTGCTTCCTGTGTGTGTATGTGTGAAGGTTAATAGGGCTGTGTGTGTGTGTGTGTGTGTGTGTGTGTGTGTGTGTGTGTGAGAGAATGAGTTTGGATGAGTCCCATTCGCAGCGCATCATTACTCCCTGGCTCGTGGCTCCGTCCTTCGACAGGCTGATCTATAAATACAACTGGTCCGGACTCGCTGCACGGCTGATGTGACGCCGCACGAAGCCGAGCCCCCAACCGCTCGCAACAAACAAACAAAGAAACAGCCAATAAATGAACAAACAAATAGCATCATAAAAAACGAGGCTAGGATATTGTTTGTGTGCTGTATGTTTTTAAAAAGCAGTCCGTTTTTAAACTGCAGACATTATGAGCATCACTTCCTTTCATGTCGGTATGAATGTGATCCTGTTCTCCACCTCAGCCTGCTGCTCTCCCTAATGACATCCTGCTCTGCACAGCAGCGTTTTGTCACACACGAGAGTGAAAATTATAGTGTCAGAAACATGATTTGGTTACATGTGTGACTCACTCTGTTCTAACACCTGGGCTGGTGAACTGTGCCATTGAATCTCAGTAGGTTCACATGTATCCAGCAATTTTTTTTTCCCAGTGCTGGAAAACTCCCAGAAATTGAGATAAACAGTTTCCTTTAAACCACTGAGATGTCCTGGGAGATCAATACATTCTTATGACCAATTATACCACATAACTTTTTTGTATAACACTCTATAATACGGCATTTTTTTATTGATCATTATCCAGTCCCTCTTTGTTCTTCTTGTAGTTGAAGTTTCCTGTTTATGGCTTTGGTAGAATAGGTTTAGGAGTGATCACATGTCTCCCTGAAGGTATTGTGTGAGGGATGAGAGTCTGCATCACCAAATATGGAGTCCAGTCTGAGATTCTCACTGATTGTAGCCGCCAGAAAATGTCCTGGAAATAATCTCTTACGCGCTGTATGAAACATTTATAAAGTGGTTTCTCATTCCAGCAGCACCGATCGTCACTGTAGGAGCCATCTATCGATTATTCTGGCTTCCATTTGTTTTGTCTGGTTACCACGGTGACGGGGAGTTTGGGTCACATGGTGCACCGTGGATGATAGTGACAGGTTATATTAAGGGGTGAATCACTTGCACTCGGTGAGGAGAGAGGCAAGACTTAATAGCCGTAATTTTTTGTTGACCGCTTAGCTACGTTTAGCCACGCTCATCACCGCACCTTTTCTTTTGGTTACCACGTTTACAAACTGTGTTGCAGTTGTGTTTATTAAATCACGGAAACGCATTTGGGACTCCGCGTGCTTCTTAGCAGCAGCACGTCAGACAAACTTTTACTGGATCTGATCCGCCTCTCAAGCGGCTTGAGGAAGAACTGGAAAGCTGCAATAGTCACCTTCACTGTGAGGGAACAAACATGGCAGCTCGAACCAGCTCTCAAAGGTTGACATGAGCTGTGATCATGAGCTGTCGTGATCAAAGACACATGAAGCCACAGTGATATTTGGCCTCTTTGGTATTTGGCTGCCACCATCTTGGCTCAGAAGGAAGAGCGTTGAAGCTGCAAGGAGGCGGGTCTAATGAAGAATCCAATCAATGGGACCAGGCCTGTCAATCAAACAAGCCACACCCTCAAGTGCAGCTGTCATTGAGGTCTAATTTCTACTTAATGATGGAAATGATTTTCAGATTGACCACAAGGACACGATAGGAGGAAGTGACTTCATCTGATGAGACAATGTTCAATGTGTATTGTATAAGTTTCCGAAAGTTTCCCAGACAGAAACATTGATGTATTTATTTAAACTCAATAAACAAATTACTTTTTATTTAGATCGTTAGTCAGACAAAATAATTAATTTTCTGGCATCATTTTGGGCTGTGAAAACACATGATGGTATTTGTCATTGTTTCCATTGCATAAAATAACTGTTAGTTGCGACCTCAGGAGTGATGATGATGAGCTACCTTATTGCTGCACTGTGTGTGTGTGTGTGTGTGTGTGTGTGTGTTCGCTCTCAGGTTTATCTTGTTGTGATTTCCTAGATGTTGTGGCCTGATTTTGATGATAACAGCCCTCTGTCAGCAGTCTGCAGAAAACCTCCTATAAGCATTTCTACCCCTTTAGTACCAACACACACACACACACACACACACAGACTTTGTTGATACGACCATACATCAAACTTCCTGCAGCTCTTCATTAGTTTTGTGATCTTTGCTGCGTTTAAGCTCCTTTAATTAAACTAAATGAAAACTTGCTCAGAAGTTATTATTGCAGCTCCATAATTGAAGTTTACATCAACTGTTGTCGTAAAATGTCACAGGAAACACGAACTCCTTTATTAAAATAAGTGGAATTAAAAAAACTCAAGACATAACAAGACTTTAATGTTTGACTCCCTGGTATTAAAAACCAGGACATTTAAAAATATATTTGATCATATTTTCTGTACTTGTGTGTACACAGCCTACACACTGTGCAAATGCCATCACACTCTTCTAATAATAATTCTGATGCAGCATGAATCCTTATCTATAAAGATGCAAACAAAAGTAGAAGTAGAGCCCAACTGATACAGGATCTTAGAGTAACACTGATGTTAGATGTATTGTACACCCATTTTGTTCTGATGTGACTATGCAAAGTTTTTTTTTATTAAACCAAATAACATTATATAAGAATATTTAATATTATTACAAACCCCAAACCACCTTATCGCTCCTTCCTTGATGTTTTCCTTCAGTAGAGGAAAGAACTTTTTTCCCCTCAGTTGGACATTTTAAATGTGAAGATAACAACTCATTTTAAATAAACCTATATGTAATGCATAAATATTTATCTGAAAAGTTTTTTTTCTGTCTTTGAACAGCTTGGTGTCGTGATTTTCTAATGGTGTGCTTTAACTTTTCTGTCTGATTGTGAGTTTGATCCAACCAATCTGTATTTCCTTCAGTGTCTTACACCTCAGGCGTGTTCATATGAAAGTGAAGCGAGTTTTTGCCTCACGTTACATAAATACAGCTGCTGGACTGACTGAAGATTTCCCCACATTAAGCAGTGATCAGCTCGGCCTCCATTTCTACTTCTCAAGTCCAATCAATGATTTAACAGTGGGAGCTGCTCAGAACAACTAATCTGACGTCTGACACTTTCTAAGTGTCTATTAAGTTTTGATACCATGTTTACAACTATGAACTATGACTGATTATGAATGAAATTTTGGATCCAGTCGAACCAGGTTTTGTTGCAGTTGGACTGTGACACGTAGTCTGTGTGTAGAACATTGTTTCTTTTGAACCAGTCACTTTTTTAGTTTCACAAAAGTTTTTTTTAAAACATGTTTATTATTTGTTTACTGTTTGTTTACGGCTGATGTCAGAGACACAAAATGAGAGATGGTAAGCAAAAAGTTTGCTGCGTACAAGTACAGACGACAGAAATGGAGGAAAAATGACTGAACTGTGGCAAGAAAACAAACGTCTGTGTAACATCACATCAAAACATTAACCTGACAGACAAAACAGAAGCTGTGCTGAAATCACTGGATACAAAAACATTCGGATGTTGTTAGATACCGACATATACACTAAACATGAAATCATCCACTATTGTTTTAAAGTCATTGTAACCTCAATACGTGCCAAGGGGATAAAAGGAAAAAAAACAAAACTCCTTTAGATTCCCAGAAATCTGTGTATTGTGATTGTACAGAGTGTTTACATTGAACAAGAAAACCTTGTACAGGTATGTGTGAAGCTCAGAGACAGAAACTTGCACTGAATCAATGAAGGAGGCTGCTGAAAAAATGCAAAGCATCACCTCAGGGAAACACTGAGGTCTCCAGTCTGTGTTGTATCAGGCAGGAAGACTATCAGTCTGTCACTGTGTGTACAGCAGTGATGGCTCTTTAACCCCTTACCACCTGAGCCTCCAAGTTTCCACCTGAACTTTTTATGCTTATTTTATTTCAAAGTTAACATGCAAAATCAAACATTCATGTGCAGTTGCAGTGTTTCTTAAGAAGAAGAAAGAAGAAACTACCTAATAAACCAAGCTTTATTTTGTCATTGTAGCATGCTGCACACAGTACAAACACACACAACGAAAACCTACAAACACAGGGCCCCCTCTACACAAACCACACACACATAGGGGACCCATAACATGCATAGAGAGGGGATAGGGTGAGTGCGCCACTGATCTCAGCGCACCCTGGAGCAGTTGGCTTGCTCAAGGGCACCTCGGCAGTACCTTGGAGGTGGACTGCTCCCTCTCCAGCCACCAGTCGACGCTCCGTATTTTTGTCCAGGCTGGGACTTGAACTGGCGACCCTCCGGTTCCCAACCCACTGAACCACTGCCGCCCCATTTCTTGTTTCAGCATCACTGTTACTACACTCTTACAACACATAGTAGTAGATCAGCTACTTTGCCAGCCTCTGGGAGAGGTGCTGGTGAAATTACCATAATGACACCATATTCACTGTAAAGTGCAACATCTCAGCTCTCAGAAATCATTTTTCCAATTGCGCAAACCGTGACTTAATTACAGTAATCCAAAGATGCATGTGCAGACGTTGCGCCAGCGCTACGCTCGGAGATGAAGGGTTAAGAATCTACAGCGGGGGTGTCCAATCCTGGTCCTCGAGGGCTGCTATCCTGCATGTTTTAGATGTGTCATAGATTAGGATAATAGGATAATAGGATAATTTGAATCAGGTGTGTTGGAAGAGGGAAACATCTAAAACATGCAGGATAGCGGCCCTCGAGGACCAGGATTGAACACCACTGATCTGTAGGATGAAACCAGGAGATTTGTTAAGTCTTCTACAGATACAATGTCCAGTTACTGACCAGTCTTCAGGTGTGTGCCTCTCTCAGACTGTCAACAACTACAATCTGCTCCAGTTGGTGGACACAGTTGTTAGTTGTGTTGTGTCCAGTCTTGTTTGTTACAGGAAGTTGTCGAGTGTGTACCCAGCTTTAGTAGAAGGATACAATCTAAGGTGATCAATGCCACTAATCTGCTTCAGTTGAACTGCTGACCTAGAAACAGAGCAAAATCTGACATGTTTTAAATGTTTCTAAATCCTCAAACTTCCCAAATGTTTCCAGATCTTCATGAAAACACCACAGACTTGTTTGCTGTGGTCTCAAACTTTTCGTCCCCACTGTGTAAATGTAACGCATCAGTTGATCCACACTTCATGAAATATGCACCGTCTGCTGTCTGGTGGCTGTTTTTTTTTTTCCTGGGGAAGAAGTTCAAAGAAAACAAGCAGCAAATTCGTCACTTAGAGGAAGACGAGCTGTTGGAGAGGGAAACGGTCCAGACGAGCCAAAAGCGGAGTGAAAAAGTCTCTGTCCTCGTTCCAAGATGAAAAACTCTCCAAGGTGAGACGGGACGACGAGGAGCTGCCAACATCTGTCTGCAGTTTGGTGTTTTCAGCTTGAATATTTAATGTTAAAGTCTGACTCACTGTTGACCTTCCAGTTAAAGGAGTTGATTCATGTTTTATTTCCTCCACCAAGAGTGTAAGAGCTACAGGTTAGCATAAAGTCAGGGAAGCCTTGTTTGCATCTTCTTCATGGTAAGAATACACTTCAGCACCACTGCCATCTTTTGTGTCAGTGATATAATAGTGTCCCTGAACAAGTCCACAATTTTCAGATGTACACACTTTCTGATTGGAGGGATGTTATAGAGAAAATAAGTGTTTACAGATTTACCACCTTAGTGTGTACGTGAACACAGATCACCAGAAATCCTCAAATAGTGGCCGAGGCCTTTATTGACCTAAACTGCAAAAGGTAACTGGCTTGTTTTAGAGGCAGGACTTCATTTCTAATTTCATCATTTCATTTGCTAAATTTAATGAGTTCAGATTTCTTTACAAAGCCTCATTTTGATGCTTCAAAAATAAAAAATATATATAAATAAATAAATAAAAGCCCTCTACTGGTGTTTAATTGGACAGAAAGCTTTTTTATTTCTGTACTGAGCAGTTATGTGAAATATTTGCAGGTACACCAGTTACAACAACAACCAGAGGCAATAACAAAAAGAGAAAGTGGATGACAATGAATGAATCAGACACCACAACTGTAAAATAAATGTTCACACAGGATCAATTTTTGTAGTATATCACATAACACAGGTAAATACAGTAAGATAAGAAGAATCTTTATTTGTCATTGTCAAACACAGTAGCACAGTACACACAATGAAATTACATTTACACTGATATACAAGCCTAAATCTAGTGTCTTAGATCGCTCGGCCACAGTGGCTCATAGTACGTTACAACATCAAACTTTAATGCTATGAAGAGTTCATCCAGTCTTAGTTTTTATTTGGTTGTTAGGGTCTGGTTTTTATTTGCTGTATCAGCCACACCTCCAGCCATTATTAGAGACCTGGATTTTATTTCAACACTGACCATTTGAGCAAATGCATTGAGAATTTTTAATTTTTATGTCACTTCTTTCCCTCTCATTAGACTGGTAAGCGCTTTGTGAAAAAAGCAAATATGTGACAGAAAGCAGGAGTCAGACACATATTTTCATCTGCAGAGGGAACTAGATAAAGTCAAAGTCAGCTTTGTTGTCAGTACTGGATCTGTACATGACCAAATGAGCATCAAAAGTAAATTTCTCTCTTTTCAACATAGGAAACATATTAGCAAATAAGAAAATATATACATAGAAATAAAAATATTTGGAATCAGCCAAAAACAACCCAATATGAAGTGTAACAAAGTGACAAAAACAACCACAGTTACACAAAATGACCACATTCAAGCAAAAAAATAAACATGCAAAATGACCAAGAATGATGTATACATAATTAAATTCACTGCATTTTGCACTTTGTGTGCATAACTGACTGGTATGTTTGCTGTGCCTATATTTAAAAATGTATATTTCTATATTTTTTTATTATTCTTTTGTTTTTGTGTTTTTTCCAGTGTTTATTATTCACTCCTTTTCTATATTTTCTATCACTGTGCTGCTGTAACAAGTGAATTTACCCAGTGTGGGATCAATAAAGTTTATCTTGTCTTATCTTAAGAGAGACAGAAAACACCCACTGAGATACAAAATTGAGTACAGAGAGACAAAAAAAAAATACAATCATGAAGAGAACAAAACCAAAAGTAAGAGAACAAAAGCAACCGTGGATGGAAAAAAAAAAACTAACAAACCAAAAACCTACCACAAGAAGAAAATAACAACCATAAACAGAAAAAACACAAACAGATGGAAAAATTGTTGCTTGGTGTCTGGTTGAGTTTGGAGGTCTGACTCTTTTATATTTTTCTGCACAGTACCCTGTTGTCTCAGCTCATTTACCAGTCCTAACAGAAACAAACTGCTCAACAAATCAACTTAGTTTTGTTCATTTATATCAGGCGATTTTTGGGTGTTTTAAGGTTTTCAAATACCTTTCGTTGTCGACAATTTCGATGGATCTCTTCATCTTCTTCAGGACGTCATCCAGATGTCAGGTGGTGACGTGCCTTATCAGCTGATGTTACTGAGGCGTGGTCCACCTGTCAGACCTGACAGGTGGACCACGCCTCCTGCTGTCAAATCGCTCCCCCTCCAAGACGGCGCTCCAAGTGTGGGATAGGTTGTAGGCTCCCTCATGCCTGTTCATCGTCCTGGGTGCACGTTTCCTTATCTCCACTGCTTCTATTATCCCATATCAGAAGCGATTTTCCTCGGTGTGGACTACTCTGGCTTTTTTCCAGTCGATGATGTGGTTCTCCCTCCGGCAGTGATCAGTTATTGCTGATTTCAAGTCTTGTTGTTCGGCCTTTGGTCAACAAATCAGCTTTGACTGGACACAGTTTGCTGACCATTGTCGTGGCTTTGGCTCCTTTTTCCATTTGGAACCAGAACATTCCAAATAAGGAGTGTGGGGGCGGGACCTTTTGCAATCTAAAAACTTACATTGCTGCCTCTGAACACTTTAATCAAAATACATGAATACACAAGTCAACCAAGGTTTTTTTTTGCATTGTCCTTTATTTGGTGCAATAGAGATGACTGGTGTTTTGCGAAAAAATAGAGAGGCACTAAAGGTCCAACAGGCCAGGGGTTGAACTATGGATCAGCTGTTCAAGGTTTTTTTGCATCAACTCTATTGATGTTAGCTTAGCTTCTTTGTGCTAACAGAGCAGGGAATTTGCAAAAATATTGCACAACAGATTGTTGTTTGTGTCGTTGTTTGACCACAGTGGAGCCGCCTGTCACTTTATTGTTTGGGGACCAGAAGCTCCAGATGTCAGGGACAGAACGACCTCAGTGCAGCTTCACTTATTCAAAGGCTGTAGACCAGAACGACTTTAGCTTTGTATTTATTGATGGAAGTTGAATCTTTCTGAATGAGGTCTGATTTGGAGCCTTGGTCTTCAGCTGTGGGTGATGTTGAACTTCACCCTGGCTTTAGGATGTCATCTCCTGGTTCAGGCACTTTGCCCTCAGCTCTGCTTTTCCTGGTGTTGCCTCAACTCGTGATAATGGAGCCACGCTTCGGTCTAATGGCGACTCATTTTGTTTTAATCTCGAGGACAAACGCAGTTCATCATATTTCCACCTGACAGAGCTCTCAAATTGAATCACCCCGGCTTTGACACTGATGTTATCCTTGGCGAATGCAGGAGATGAGGGTGGTGGTAACATGACAGAGCCATTCTTCTCCCCAGATGAGAATCTATTCCTTAACAATAGGATGTATTCTTTATGATGGAGACAGAAAGCTGATAGAATAATTCAATAACACTGCTGAGGCTCTTTGACTGGATTGAAGAACGGCTCTATCTTTAGTCCTGAAGTCGTTGATTAAAAATGGAGAGGTGCCACTCAGCGGTAACATGAAAAAATGAGACCCGACTGGAGTACAATAGAAGAAGAAGAGAATAGAAAAGAGGGAGTGAGAGTGGGAACGATGGATGGATGGATGGATGGATGAAGGGATGGGTGGATGGAGGGAGGAGGATACAGATTAATTGATGAATTCGGTGCCATGAACTGTGTCACTCATTGTCTGAGCAACAATGAAATGAGCCTCCGATACAAATGGATTTCATTTTCCAGGCCGACGATGATTGTCTCTTCTTTATTATTACACTGATGTTTGGGCTTTTTTTCTGTCGCGCCATAATTCAATTTCTTTTTGAAGACTCGTCTTACATTCAAAACCAACCCCGCATTCTGCACAGAAACTGAATTCAATTTGGGTTTTCTGGTGCCAGACTAATGATATTTATTTAAAATCTGTGAGGATAATTTAAAGGAAGGCAGTGCAGTGGTTTATACCGTCACCTCAGCAGGTTGTGGGTTTGAATCTTGGCTCGGACCTTTGTGTGTGGAGTTTGCATGTTTTCCCTCTGCATGTTAGGTGAACTGATGAATCTAAATTGAACATAGGTGTGAATGGTTGTTTTTGTGTGTTAGCCTGGCAACCAATCCAGGGTGTACTCCGCCTCTTTCCCATTGCCAGCTGAGATAGTCTCCATCAGACCCCCATGACTCAATTTTTTTGGGATAAGTAGGCACAGAAGATGATTGAATAAATAAGTTCAAAGGAGGGAAACCTGGTTCTAACTCTAAACTCTAAAATCATTTTACGTCCTGTGTTACATTGGAGCAAAGGATGAATATGTAGTTTTTCAATCTGGCACTTTTCCTATAAATGTGCAAATTATTGGCTCAGTTGCTCACAATAGCTTCACTTTTGTTGTAGAGATTGGATTCATCTGGATTCATCTCAGAATCTGACGCCAAGTAAAAACACAAGTAGCCGCCTTCAAAGAGCCAACAGAGCCAATCGTGTTAGGGATCTACAGCCGTGTTACATTATCTTTTAACCTTTTCTACACAATTATAATTTGTTTTCACAGCCCACTGTCTGGTCTTTTGTACAGTGAGCGGCATCAAGTCTGTGGATGTGTTGGATGTAGAAATGCAGGGGTCATTATTTTATGTTTGTCTACACCAGGTTTTTTCCAAGCAAACACGGTGGGGGCTGGATAAAATAAAAATAAATAAAATAATGGAAAAAAGAACATAATGCATTGGTTGGTAGCTTGTAGTGTTGAAAGCCAATTAGTAGCATGTGAGTATTTTTGTAGGGTGGTCCTAATGCCACTACTGTGCTGCCATGATACTTGACATCACATGGGCTAAAGGCTGAATCTCTGCTTCTCCACTAGTGTGGCTCTTCAGTAGAGAAGGGGCAAAGCATGTAAGTGGAAATCAACAAGCAGACAAGAAGGCAGCAAATACAGATTTGTGAAATGGGGACAACAGTGTGTAATGTAACAATCCCAATGCTCCCACAGTTTAACTGTTCCCATGTGATGTCATAACATTTCTGTGATCAATCTTTGGGGATTTTATGAAATGATCAATAATCATGGGAGAATACAGGACTGACTTTCAGAGATGGATATCTTACCAGTATGAGCTTTTTATCATTAGCTTATTTCATAATCTATCTTCCAAACTGATTTTTATTTTACCATTGGTTTTCCTTTTATTTAAGGCCAATTTAGTTTATTAATGTTTCTATGAGCTGATATGAGTGAACAGAAAAAATATTGATAACTGTATTTGGCATAAACTAGAAAATGCTGTGAAATGAAGATTTTAAAAATTTAAAAAAAAAAAACCAATGCTAAATAACAGCTTCCCTTCATTTGTACAGTCTTCATCTCACTCATGAAAGGTGGAGATAAATTTGTGCTACCAGTCCAAAGTTTGGACACATCCTATCAAACCAATTTGACAAACTTTTACTGAAAACAAGTGTCACAAAACATGTAAAATACAAGTGAACACACAGCAACTAAAACATCAAGATACATTTGCTAAATATTGTCTGAAGCAGGAAAACTTTCCTGGACCATAACTCTGCCTCTCCTGTGTCTGACAGTGGGCGTGACACAAGTGTTTTCAATCATGTTGGCATAACGTTACATCCCTTTGCCCATACATGGTCTTTGTGGTCATCTGAAAACCATTGGTTTTTTAGGGTGTGTTTTGATTGGTAGTGTATATAATGCAACTTGTTCCCTGTCGGTTCTCTGTCTGAACCCCACGTAACACCATTAGTGTGTTAATGCATCTCAGTGTTTTCTGACTTGTCTGTGGCTCTAATTTCATTGGTTCTTGCAGACGACATAAATCCTAAAAGACACATGTAGATTGTTTTCATTTGAGCATTTGTTACAGATTATTCTTACTGGTGAAGTAACAGAAGGATGGTGTGGGTGTTGGAGTGAATCAGAATTAAGCAGAGTGTGTGTTCATGGTAATAAAAGAAACACGTCGCTCAGCGTAACAGTCAGACTCACTGTTGTGTTTTTTTTAAATACTTTATGGACAACATTTGAGCTCTGTGGCACCACACAGAGTTGTTACAGTGTTTTACAGTGTGTATTTATACTCTGATCTGCATATATTGATTCTGCGGGAGATGTTTATTGTCTCCTTTGTTGTGTTTTGTTGGTTGATGACCACACAGTTGAAAACAGACAAGCTACAGTGCTGCAGCAGAGGAACCCTATCACATCCCTCCTTTCATCTTCACATAACAGGATTGTGTGTGATTACAGGGTTAAATGATTTTATAATCTACCAGACATGGCTCACAAACAGACGACTGCTAAATCCTCCAATCTACTCGCAAGATGAATTGCTGCCTTGTATCCAAATCGATTAATCACTAATTGTATGTGTATAGAACAGACTGTAAACAACATGCCTGACACAATACATTTTTAAATATACAGTCAATGAAAAATCATAATTTTGTATTTTTTTATTGACATGCAGTGAGCAATTTGTGATCTATTTTGCATTCAGTTCTGTTCATTTTGTCTTGACACAAAAGTCAGCTGATTGCACGCTTTAGGGATTTTGTGTTTATCAAAAGTCAAAATGATTCTCGGGTTCTGATTGGTTACAGGCTTAGAAATGAAGGATCGATCATCTGTTTACAAATGGTCAAAACCAAACAGTGTAAAGTATGCTGCAAGTGGAATGTCCCCATGCACCTGCTGTTGCCATCTTAGTGTTTTTGGAGCCAGAAGTGACCATATTTGGATAAGAGGGAGGAGCTGGGGAGGAGCGAATGGGTGGAGCCTCATGTCATGATACCCACCTGTCACTCAAAGAGACCACACCCCTTTGTTATCCATAATTTTAAGACTAAATACAATATAAGCAGGTGAGTTCTATTATTTTATGAATGAAACTGTTAAATGTTTAATGCTGTGAACAAATTTCTAATTGACACAGTTCACAACAGTTAAATCCAAATGAAGCATGCTTTGTAATTTCACATGGATTTTTACACTTGCACATTTTTAATCATCAAAAAGCAAAAGATTACAGAAGATCACCTATGATAACAGCTATAGTTTATAGAGAGTTATTGAAAAGAATTGTATTTTAATGAGTACCATTTTTACAGTGTACAGTGGCACAGTCTGAACCATGAACTGATGCCACACACCACAGCATTTAAAGCTTTATATAGTTAATTTACAATGCCTGTCCTGAGATGAGTCTGTAAAATACAGAGAGCAGTTTTTATGGCTTTCTATTTTTCATGCATCAATTACAGTGTTTTTGTGCATAATGAACATTACAGCCTCATGGTTATATTTATATTAAGTGGTCACCCATCGTGACCACATACTTAAATAGCTGTGGTGAGGAAAAGTGGCTGTCAGACCACAGACATTTCTCCAAACAACCATCCAGTACTTGTCAATCCGACACCGTCTCACAACATACACCATGAGGTAACAATGTTACAATTAAACAGCATCAACAGATTTTTTAGATATATGATAATAATAAATAATGTAAACAGAGAGCTGGGGTCCAGTGCAGGGGTTCGATCCAGAAAGCTGGTTTCAGTGGAAACTGAATTTGTTTACCTGAGAAAAGGGAAACTGAGACTATGGTTCCAGAAAGACGGATAACTTCAACTCTGAGTCAGTTACCATGGTAACAGACTCTGTGAACCTAACCTGCTTTCTGGCAGGTTTTCTTCCACAAACTGAGTTTCTCCGTATCTCCTCCCTCCTGCTGAGTCTGAAGCAGCTGTCACTTCTGTGTCAATCTGATGCTGAAGACAAATTAACTCACATAGTTTCATGTCAGGAGATGATTTTGAGACCCTGACTGGATGTTTTTCATTCCCTGATGACTACATTTTTCATTATGTTGCGTCCCCCGTTTTTCATCACACGTCTATCATCTTCCTCATAGTATTGGCAATGTTGTGAATACTTATGGTTTCAGTTTTTCCTACTGTGTCATCTTGCTTTTTGTCTTTGGTTTTAGTTTTACTTGGTTCTGGGTTTCTTGCTGTTCTGATTGGTCCCTTGTTCATATTTAAATCTTTACACTCAACTTATTTGGTTGGAGAGTTTGTGCCTGGGTCCTATTCTTGCAACCCCCATAACAGGCACTGCATTGAAATAAAACTCAAATATTTGCCTTATCTATTTTTGTGTTTCACTGAAATACATTTTGTTCCCATGGGATTGCAGATAATTGAAAATAACCTCTACAGCATTCCACCTCTTCTTCACCTGTCTGACTGCTGCATTCAAACTTATGCATTGTTACAACCAGTAATTCTGTCTCCACTATCACCATAACTGTTTTCCTTTGATCCTTAAACTGTCTCCTCCTGACCATAGAGGAGCATTTACACCTCTAATCAGTCACAGGTATCAGGTAGTAGGACCAAAATGCAGATCTCTTGAAGACAAAAAAAGGTCTTTGATAAATAAAAACACAAACTGAGGGTGCTACACAATAAGGCAGGAAAAAACAAGAACCAAACCAAAGCCCCATCTACAAGGAAATACAAAAACCAAAACTATAAAACTCCAGCGATGAACACAGTAAAACACAAGAACAGGGAACATGAGACAAACAAATGACAAAGACAAGACAGAGGCAGGAGTATTTGTGAAGGAGCAGTGATTAGCAGACGAGACACAGGTGAGCGCAGTAGTGGGACAGGTGAGCTACATCAGGGCCAGTAATCAGGAGGGACAGGAAGTAATACTCACACAACACAGAAGAATCCTTTCCAAAATAAAACACGAAAAGACAGTGACACAAAACTAAGACAGGGGAGACAGACACTGAACCAAAAGGAGAAATCTGGAAAACCAGGAAATCAAAACCACAACTTGAAAACAAGAAAAATGCAAAAACTCCAGTGATCACGGCAGAAATCATCGTATCAGAGCTCCACTGATGATGGCTCTGATGAAAGTGTTTAACTCAAGGTCAGGGGTCCCCAGTCCTGGTCCTCGAGGGCCAGTATCCTGCATGTTTTAGATGTGTCCCTCCTCCAACACACCTGATTCAAACGATCAGGATCGTTATCAGGCTTCTGCAGAGCTTGGAAGAACCTTTTTAACTTAACCTTTTAAATCCCAAGGTCCCCCAATTGGGGAATCCTGAGACTTTTCTCTGATGTTTTTCTATAGTCGAAATTTCAAAATAAGAGCTCAGGATTAGTTTCAGTAAACTGCAACAGCTTCTTCTGAAAGACCCACTACTGTTCACTTCAGGTGAGTAAAAACTGTTTAGATGTGCATGTACAGTATGCACATTGGTAAATAACATGCACCTCTGCAACAAGAACACATTCAGTTGAAATAAATCTGGATAACTGTACCCACTATGACGACTTCTAGATGTTGTTTCACTGACAACACAAGACTCTATGACTTACAGATAATATGTGTGTGCTCTATCTCTGTTTCTATCTGTCTTCGCTGCCTCTCTGGAAAAAAGAGATAGTGGGGGAAGCAGAGAATCATCCACGACCGCCTCGGGGGAAATCGCCCCACATCGTCTCTGCTGACAACACGCCACCGCCGAGATTAACTCTGTGAAACGCTGTGGAAAACATCCCTCCCCTGCACCTCTCTACAGGCCATTAATCTGAGCTGACATGCAGAGAGGCGGAGGGTGTGACTGGGAAAGAAAGAGGCGGTGACATTTATTTCCTGAGATATTGGCACTATCATCGCCTCGCTCTCTGTCATGTTTGCTCTGAGCTTTTAGAAGATGAGCAGGCGATGAACTGTGTTCCCGTCTATAAATGTTTTTCCATACGAGTCCTTGTTTAGGCTGACATGGACGGTGATGCAGGGGGAGCACAGCAAGTTGTCCTGATGGGAGTAAGTGGAGGAGAGCTGCAGTGTAACTGTGTGGTCCTGAGCCGATTCATACTCTCACAGTCTGATATTCAGTTGATGTGAACAAGAAGTTGAAGAGGTTTAGTTGGACTGGGCTGCAGTAGTGAACAGATAGTTTGGTCATGTCTGTTTAGAGAACATCTGGAGGTTTAAAGAGGTCTAAAAAACTCCGAATACACACCCTCAGCAGCAGGTATTAAAGAAACTCACTATGTAATCACTCTTTTTATTTGACTGCTGAAGGGAGGGACATTGGGCCTGAATCTCCAACTGTTGTGCAATTTTTGAAGATTTTGGCACACACCTGTTTTTTTTTAATCTCATATTTGTTCTTACAGGGCATTCACATCAAATCCAGAGTGAATTTCAGCGATGGGATCACATTAAAAGTGAATTTGCGACATTCTCATGAGTTGAAAAGGTTTTTACTCGAGCGACAAATTTGCGTCACATGGTATTGCTGTTTCCCAAACGTCGCCGAACAACAATGGAGGACAAGCTTATTGTCGCTGTCTGTGTCCGTCCAGAGCAGGGGCTGGCAATCCTGGTCCTCGAAGGCCCCTATCCGGCATGTTTTAGATGTTTCCCTCTTCCAACACACCTGATTCAAATGACCAGGATCGTTAGCAGGCTTCTGCAGAGCTTGATGATGAGCTGGTCATTTGAATCAGGTGTGTTGGAAGAGGGAAACATCTAAAACATGCAGGATAGCGGCCCTCGAGGACCAGGATTGGACACCCCTGCTGTAGAGCATTTGCCAGAGAAACACAACATGCATCACTACATAGTCCACATACTGTCACTTTTTTTAGTGAATGAAATCAAATTTGAACACAGTGCATACAAAATCTACAAACACCCAGAAACACTCTGACACATTTCAGTGAATCCACCGTTTGCATGTAATAACTGGTTGTTGCATTTGTTTTCAGTTCAATATTATATGATTTAAATTGCAATACTCATTTTTATTATTTTAAACAAGCTTTAAGAAAACATTACAGTCTTTTAAATAATAGAGAAACTATAATTTACAATAGAAATATGTGCATCCTGACCCACTGCTAATCTTCAATTTAAAAATCAATTGTTTGCTTCAGCTGGTAAATCCATCCATCAATTATCTCCCCATTATCTTAGTCCATGTTTACTGAGATAATGAACAAGTGAAAGGCCCCAACAAAGTCTATTCAGAACCACCAGACTGAGAGAGACACAAAGCAACACAATCCTAGTGGTTGCTGTGAGTGTTGTTGTTATTATGAGCTTCTGTGATGGCCATATGGTGTCTTGAGACACCACATGGCCTTGTACGGTTCGCCTGTCACAGTTTGGGGCATGTGTGTCTTGCTTGGTTCAAGGCATTTTCCACCAGTAGCCCAGTGAAGTTTTTTTTTCATTTGGCCGAGAAGCTGAGGGGGGAAGTGTCAAGTGCAGCGGGTCAGCGTACAGTCAGAGGACTGGCCAGCAGCATCAGTTTGTTCTGCTGTGTGGGAACATTTTGGGTTTGGTCCTGCTTGTGAGAAGAAAAGTGGCGGCAGCAACACTTCCAATGTGTTGGCTCATTTACGGAGACATCACCCCGATGTTTCAACTGACAGCACAAGGAGGAGAGAGTCAGGAAGAGGAAACAACTACTTCCTTTTAAACAGCCTCTCCAGGAAAAGTCAGACAGGACAACAGCCAAAACAAAAGCTGAAATTTTATAGTGAAAGATACGGAGCCTCATGCCGTGGTGGAGTAATGTACCCAAGTCCTATCGCTGACATTTCAGCAACACAACTCCTGAACTTTATGAAGAGACACGACAAAGAGCTGTCAAAGAGCAGTCCAACAAACCCTGCACAGCACTTACTACAGAAGGAAGGACCTCCAGAGATACTGAATGGTATCTAACTGTGACTGCCCACTACATCACTTCAGACTGGGAGATGAAACGCTCCATCTTGCAGATCCACCCCCTTCATGACAGCCAAACAAGGAAGCACTTCTCTGAAGCACTGGCACAATGGAAACTGGAGAGTTATATCCTGACTACCAGGAAAAAATTATTGTCCAATCACAATGTTTTTTTAATTCCTCAGTCTTTGTAAGGTTATTTACAAAGCCCTAAAGGTTCATAAAGAAAAAAAAAAAAATATGATGGAGGAATAAAAAAGTGCTGGTATCTTGTGCACACCAGATAAGTATCTTGTGCACACGAGATGCACACGAGTTAGCATTTCCAGTATAGAGAAGAGGCTGTATTTCCCAGTCCACCTTAAAGAGGCATAACACCTGTGGATGACGGTGGTCAGTAATTTTCAAGCTAATTCATGAACTGAAATGCTATCTCATGTACACTAGATACTGGCACTTTTTTGTTTCCTCCATCAAAATGTTTTTTTTCTTCATTTCCCTTTAGGGGTTTGGTAGTAATTTGAATACTGAAAACTGTTTTATAAAAAGAGTATTATTTTAAATATACCATGTGTCCACTACAGTGGACATCAGAACAGCATATATGTGAAACTGAAGTTTGATGACAGTCATTTAGTGCCAAAGAAAATACTAAAAAGTCAACATAAGAATGAGTTTAACATCCACATAAGTGTTTTGTAGTGTATGAACATACTAAAACGTAAACCTAAGCACCTTGAGTCCATCATCACTGCTTTGAATGCCTCCCTTTCTTAGCATTAAAAAAAACAAAAAACAAAGAGAAATTACCTACAAATGTCCACAGGGAGGACATTTTTAAAACACTTAAATACCATGGTACAATGCAGTTAAAATAATTCAAACAATGTTATAATATGTTCCTAAGACCTTTATATAAAATATGTCAACAACACTTCAAGCCAAAATTGGCTCAATAAAAAGTATTATGTACTTACTTTGTAAGTACATTTCTGTACTTTAAGTTTAGTTTAAAGTAAATGATCAAATAAATAGTCAGTCATAAGGAAAAAGCAACTGAGACAGATTTTTAAACGAAACACTGATAACGGTTACAACAGTTATCCAAATGTAATCAATGAAAGGCTTAGATAGGCTTGAGACATAGCTAGTTAGTGAAAAATAGCGAAGCAGCTTTTAGAAAAAAAAACCAAGGATAATGGGAGAGGTGAAGAATCAAGCTAATATTATTGAAAAAATATGTGAAATAATTTTCTAAAACCAATGAAAAAGTAGTTTTTATATTCAACAATAATGGATCAGCACCTTAAATGATTTGCATAAAATCTGTTCCTAAAGGTTAATTGAAAATGAAATCATGAATTGATGAAGTAAAAGTGACAAATAAACACTTGAAATACTGAAAGTAGCTAAAAGTTAACATTCAAATATCCAAGTAAGAGATGTGCATTGGTCAAAACTGTAGAAGAAGAAATGTAAACTTGACTTCCCTGAAGAAGAAACTAACATCTGTGGAGCGGGACAGTGATTTAATGAGAGCGTGAGATCATGTGATACTGATACAAGGTTACATGTGACAATAAAGGTTGGAAAACATTTTAATTCATTAAAATCGCCAAAACTTTAAGAACTGGTTGTTATCGACTTTCACTGATCAAATCAATTTTAATGGCAAGGATTAAAAGTGATACTGAAGGACACCGAAGTTTGGTCTGCAAACACACACACACACACACACACACACACACACCAGCGTGCTGTGTGTGTGTGTGTGTGTGTGTGTGGTGGGTGGATGCAGATGCTCCACGCCGCTCAGGAGCTGTTGGCCTGTTGTCTGATCTGAAGCGCCTTTGGCTTGATGCAGCTCAATTAGTCTAATGAGGAGAGTCGGTGTGATGTCACAACGAGGAGACGCTCCTTCATCACCACGCCGTGTCACATTACGCAGCATTTGATAAGAGCATGTCAAGGTTTCATTATCATAACGATCTCTTAAATCATCGCTCGGTGTTCATCTCCTGATCTGAGGTTTCACCGTCCGCTGCAGCCCTGCAGAACCACTCGCTGCCACAAATAAACAAAAACACAAATGTTTCACATGCGTTGGTGTATTTTAAGAATCCGTTTATCAGTGATTTATTCGTCTGCTGTCTTTGTTGTGCTGAAGGGACTTCCTCTTTGTCTCAGCTCAAAGAAGCAGCAGGTGTGAATATAAATGAGTTAATCAATTTCACATGACACGGTCGGCGCGGTGAACGGCTCCCACGCCGTTGGCCTGGAAACCGAGAGTCCAGATAAGACTTTGGGAGCGTTCAGTCACTGTCGAGTTACGGCAGGGACCTCGGAGACGCCTCAAACCGCCGCTGGACAGAGTTAAGTTTGCGAAGCTTTTGTTCCAAAGTTTAGCTACTCACTCAGAGACACAGTTTGACCAAACATTTCACTGCATGTTTTGTACGTGACAGAGTTAGCGATGCATTTGTGGTGTCCCTGTGGCCTCGTCGCTCCCCGACTTCTTCTTCCTCGTTTATGTTTTCTGTCTGTTTCTGCTGTCAACTGGCCAATTAGGACAAACTGCCAGGAGATGCACTGGTTTCAATTGTGTGTTATTTATTGAGCCTGTGTCTTGTTTTTTCTTTTTCTTTCAGTTAGTTTTTCATTTCTTGAAATTTCTTGGTTTATTCAATCTGTGTCCTTTTGTTTCAAACAGGAAAACTGAATTTATTTACAGATCAAAATTAGCCACATTGAGACATTAAAATTGATTTCACCCCTGATTTAAGATTTGTCTGCACCTATAATAATAATAATAATAATAACAATAATAATAATAATAATAATAATGGTTTGGATTTATATAGCGATTTTCTCTGGAAGTCCAGACTCAAAGTGTTTGCACAAAGACCATTATTCATTCACACCCATTCATACTGGTGGCGGTAAGCTAAGCTAGCCACCAGACTGACAGAGAAGTGGCTGCTAATTTGCACCTACGGCCCCTCCGACCACCAACCCATTCATCCAACATTCATACAAGGCAAGGTGGGCAAAGTGTCTTGCCCAAGGACACACCGACAATGACTGGGAGGAGCGGGAATCGAACCACCAACCCTTCAGTTGGTAGACGGCCCTCTACCACAGAGCCACTGCCGTCCCATTCCTCACCTGTCCTCAGAGCAACAAGTGCACACACTGTATATAGAAATGGACAAAGTAACCTGGTCTCTGGTCTCTGGTCCTGCTGCGTCCAAAAAACTTCTGGCTCCAAATGACTTCAGGTCAAAAATGGTAATTTTCAATCATCAATAATGTTTCTACGAGACATTGTGATGTCATCAGCTAAAGTCAGCTCTTCTTATTACTGATCTGGTGTCTCACACTCATTGGACAGTGTCCTCAGGTTCAAGGGTCAGATCCACAAATATGGTGACTTCTGCCTCTGAAAAACTAACATGGTAACTTTCAAATGTACAAACAAATGAGTGACATTCTGCTGACTCCATCTCCATCTCCTACATCCATCTCCTACATCCATCTCCTACATCCATCTCCTACATCCACCTCCTACATCCACCTCCTACATCCATCTCCTACATCCACCTCCTACATCCACCTCCTACATCCATCTCCTACATCCATCTCCTACATCCATCTCCTACATCCACCTCCTACATCCACCTCCTACATCCATCTCCTTCATCCATCTCCTTCATCCATCTCCTACATCCATCTCCTACATCCACCTCCTACATCCACCTCCTACATCCATCTGCTACATCCACCTCCTACATC